>CM061227.1:45116178-45141345 GCA_030844895.1 Ambrosia x helenae | reverse complement strand
TGTTCTTTGAGTTCATCCTCCTCGAGGCTTGCCATAGTGTTCTCCTTCCATAAGGTGGCCTCGTTAAGGGCATGGTGGAACCCAGTGTCGAACCCTCCGCTTCACCAGCGGCACGGGCAGCAGAAATAATCGCGGCAACCTGGTCGCCGAGTGTGGCTCATTCCAGATTCGCTTGAAAAGCTACAAAGACAAAACTATTAGTCACAAGAAAGAATAATAAGTAAAGAAGGGAAGGTAGTAAGGCGACTCACCCCAGAAACGCCATCGGTCATCATCCACTTAGCACCTCCCTCAAGCCAACCTGCACACATGCGCATTTTCTTAGCAGTTTCTGCTTTAGTGGAAGCAGCAGCGCATGCTGATCGGCGAGGTTTTCTCTTCCAGAAGCTGCTCCCTCTCCTTGACCAAGGCAAGCTTTTCATGTTCAACAATTGAGAGCTGGCACGTGACAGCGATCAGGTTCTTGTCTTTTTCTTGGAGCTCAGAGCGTGCATCCGCAACCTTTGAATTAAGCTTTTCAAGAGCTTTAGAGTGGCCTTCAGCAGCAGCAACCAATTGAAGATTTTCATTTTTGACCAGCTGCATCTGCTCACGCTCCTTCATGTGCACAAGGTTAGTTCGGTTGCATGACTTAGTCCATCTCTTCTGTTGAACACTTGATCCGCCTTTAACCTCTTCACCTCATCGTCCAACTCATGTGCATGGTTTTGGTCGCACTCAATCTCAGACTTCAATTTTTTCTTTGACTCGCGGAACCGCTCACGCTCTTGCGCAATGGACACCTTGGCTCTCTCGACTTGTTCAGTATCATATTGAAGTTGAATGTCACGACGCCGAATGGAGTCCTATAGCAGCATCTGAAGCGTAGAGCCAACACATAAATCGAAGATAACCTACGACCTCTCCAAACCATCTTGATACTTCCTCTCATGCGGAGGAATGCAAGGGGACACAAATTCCTCCGCAGTCAACGGGTTTGCAAAACGGGAGTTCTCCCGTATACTCCAGTGGGGTTAAAAAATCTTGTCACCCCTGGAGTAACTGGAAGCACCACCTCCTGCCGGACTACCCCTTGATGAACCACCAGTCATTGCAGCCTCAACACTTGAACCCCTACCCAAGCCTTCTCAAAAGGAGAAGTAGTTTTTGTCTTCTCCGCAGCTTCCTTGTCAGCGGCTGCCTTTTCCGCAACCTCTTTCTCTGCGGCTTGCTTTCAGCAAGCTCCCTTTCAACATGGAGCTTTTCCAAAGCCTCCCTTTCCACAGCTTGTTTCTATAACATCTCTTTTTCAACATGATGCTTCTCCGCAGCCTCTCTCTTAGCAGTTTGCTTAGCAACCAAACTCCTTTCAGTAGCCTCTTTCTCAGCCTGAACTTGAGCTACTTCAGCCTGAATCTCTTTCTCTTTCCGGAGGCGAGCCTCCTCTTGCTCTTTTTTCTTTCAAACCATGTGCTAGCTTCTCAGCCAAGCGCTTCTCAGCAATCTCTTTCTCACTCAAACCGATGAAGAGGTATCACCTTTGGGCTTGGTCACTGCAGAAAATGAGCAAATAAGCACAAGGAAAAAACAAGGATAAAAATACTAAAAAAGAAGCGTAGATACCTGGAGTCTTCTTCACAATCTTTTGCAGCACATGGTCACGCTCAGGTAGCGGAGTAATGTTGAAAGCATAAGTAACGTGTGGCCCTTCTGCCTTTTCTCACACACTCGGCGTGTGCATAACCTTCACGCCACTACCACTATCCCACCAACTGTTCAACAACCTTATTCAATCTATGTTTCTTCTGGAGGGGCTCTTCAGAGTCTCCATTGTATCAGGAACAGTAGATGAACTACCCTTGCGCTTGTCTTTCTGGCCATATACGGCCCTTCACCCACTGCACTCAAAGGGCCTGATCAGAAACTTCAACACAACCAAGTCTACCACGCGAAAGCTTCAACCCCAGATCCTACGGCGTTGTTTTCAAATGACCACGGGATAACAGAAATATTGACAAAGGGAACTTCATTCACAGGCACAGATGATATGGGATCAGGGTTAGGATACTCACTGGTTGGCGAAAAATGCTCTTGTGGATTCACCAAGTCGGCAAATAAAATCTCCTAACCATATCATCCACCCGAGAAGACGGTCAGAAGGAGGAGCCCTCCACTTAATGCGTGCCTTCCCGCATTGCAGGAAAGCCTCCAACTTACTAATACCTGCGCAGCGTTAAACAAATATAAGAATCATGTCACAAATATTACAACTCAACAAGTTATCAAATTCTTACCCTTGGGATGCAGAGAAGTCTACATCCAGCAACAAGTCATAAACAGCTCATGCCCAAATGCACCAACATAGCCTCCTAACAGTGTGAACATCATAAGGAGAGGCATTGGTGGGCAGCTTCACAAACCAGTCCTGCTCGCATACACCTTTCACCTCATGGTCAGCGGGTCTTTGACGGTCACCAAGCACATTCCAGGGCATAGCCACTGGGAGAACACCACGCTTGATATAGAAGAATTTCTCCTTACAGTCATACATGGACTTCGGAGCATCCGTACCCATTGGTGGTAACTTTGACCTCAGGTCAAAATTAAACCATGATTGAGACTGAATCAAAACATAAAAAACATTGAAACTTTCAAAGGTAGGCTCAATGTCCATGGCTCTACAACAGGCTTCAAAATGAACCAACCTTAACATGCCAAAGGCACTCATTCGGGTGATATGGATACCATACTCAACCAAGGTCTCCAACTGAAACTTGGTGGCAGGCAAACGAAACCCACAAAGAAGAAAGTGAGCACCGTACAAAGTAATCTTACCAGGAGGGTAAGACATGGCAGTACTCCCAGGAGCAGGAAGCTCAACACCCCAAGAAGGATCGAACTCCATATTCTTGCAAAACTCATCGAAGTTCTTCTTTGCCCACCGGATGGTGGTATTATTCAACAACTTAGAGGATTTAGCCTTCTCTGTTACATCTACATGCCCAACAGAGCCCTCAGACATGATGGACGAGATTTAAAAGTTTTTCTTTTCTCGCCAGAATCTGCAAACTCTTGCTGGAGAAGACAGGAAGTTCACCGGAAAGTTTTTGGATTTGAGAGAAAAATGTGAAAATTGAGGAATGTAACAAACAAGTGAGAGAGGGGAGGTATATATATACCTACTACAATTAATGCAGCGAAAAAGGTGGAAGAAACGTGGCTGACATTTCAGTGCCAAAACGTGAGCTTTTGCGACACGTGTCCCACTTTCTGCAAAAGACAACCTACTTGCACGCGTGGGCCCCATGCGCCTGACACAAGAGGAAATTTCTTCAACAGACGTCACACTTCACCTGTCATTATGACATACATCCCTCTGACGTCTGACATACCTGCCAAATGGCCCCTCGAAAACACAATAACTTTTAAAATTCCAACCATATTTAATTTTAATCATTAACAAGAGTTAATGCATACGGCTGATTATAATAATAATAAATATACATGTCATCACTCTGTGATGGCTCAACGTAAAACCTCACTTTACGTTCTCCGCACATTTTTCTTTTCAGAAATGTGACAGCCACGTCATCACTCTGCGATGGCTCAATGTAAACCTCACTTTAACGTTCTCCCCACATTTTCTTTTCAGAAATGTGACAGCCACGTCATCACTCTGCGATGACTTCACATAAAGTTCAATTTACGTTCTCCGCATTAACCTCTACCAAAAGACAAAGAAACCAAATACTAATATAGTCTAGCACTCCACCAGCTCTTTCCGCAAGACAAGGAGAAGCACTAGACTGGGGGACTTGAAGGGATAGGGTACCTAATCCTGCGGAGACTTACGATCCTACCCCAAGAAAGTCTGCGGAAGCCCAACACCACAACAAAAGACCCAACTCCGCGGGACTCTGCGTGGAGAGGATAGCTCTGCAGACTATTACACGTCAGACATTCCTTCACATGGATGACGTCACCAACATAAATACCCACTAGCGCGTGGTGTATCACGCGCGAATATTCCATCAAGGCTTTATGATACGAGGATGTACGGAATGAAGAGGATCAGATCAGACCCTGGGCGCACTCTGCGCCAATCGATGACAGCACGTGTTAGTGGTGGTCCAACAACCCCTGACACAAGGACAACAACGTGACAGCTTCCACACCCCAACCATGTCGGCTGAACTGTACATATTAGATTACTTTGCATGCATGTCCACACAAGGAACTCCCCCTCCCCCCTCATATGTTTATTTTGGTTTGAATAATCAACAACAATTCACTTAATAGAATCAATCAAATAGGGATCATGAAAAGGTTCATATTTGCTTATGTTAGTCTGGAAGTGAAGAAAGAGGTGAAATAGAGGAAGCGTGGGTTAAAAATTCACAAACGTGTGGCAAACGCTATTTTAGCTAGGTTTCACTATTGACCTTTCTTTAGAAGGAAAAACGAAAACAAATTTTAAAAAAATCCAAGCCAATAGCATATGAGAACTATTCAACTGTCTTTGTTTTAATATAGCTAAGAATGACAGCGAAATTAAAATGTATATATGCATGAAAAACTCAAGAGGAGTGTTTTAAAATAGTAACGGGTATACCCAATAATCATAGTATGCTCAATACCAAATGGATAAATACCTGGCGGAGAATGGACAATGTATAAGACAAGATTTTACAACCAAGCATGAGGCATGAGATTAGCCATAACTAAACCATCATGTTGCTTTAAGATACACAATTTCTGTTAAAGCCAAGCTTCAAGACATCGTAAGAGGACATTTTGAACTATCGATAATTTATTAAAAGGGTGCAAAAGTGTAATTTATATGTTGGTTTTGGTTATAATAATCAACAACAATTCACATAATAGAATCAATTAAATATGGATAATGAAAAGGTTGATATTTGCTTATGTTTGTTGGCAGTGGTACAAACAGACGATTTTAGGAGTTTTAAATAAAAATAAAAGTAACTAGAACAGTGCCACCGGACCTCCCCCCCCCCCACCCCACCCTCATTTGTTTATTTGGGTTTAATAATCAACAACAATTCACTTAATAGAATCAATTAAATAGGGATCATGAAAAGGTTCATATAGTTTATGTTTGTCTGGAAGTTAAGAAAGAGGCGTAATAGAGGAAGCGTGGGTTAAAGAATCACAGACGTGTGGCAGACGCGTATTTTAGCTAGGTTCACTATTGACCTTTTCATTAGAAGGAAAAATGAAAAAAAATTAAAAATCCTAGCCAATAGCATATGAGAACTATTCAACTGTCTTTGTTTTTATATAGATAAGAATGACAGAGAAATAAAATGTATATATACATGAAAAACTCAAGAGGAGTGTTTTAAAATAGTAACGGTATACCCAACACTCATGGTATGCCAAATACCAGATGGATAAATACCTAACGGATAATAGACAATGTATGAGACAGGATTTTACAACCAACCATGAGATTAGCCATAACTAAACCATCATGTTGCTTCAAGATACACAAGTTCTGTCAAAGCCAAGCTTCAAGACGTCGTAAGAGGACATTTTGAACTATCGATAATTTATTAAAAGGGTGCAAAAGTGTAATTTATTTGTTTGTTTTGGTTCTAATGATAAACAACAATTCACTTAATAGAATCAACTAAATTTGGATAATGAACAGGTTGATATTTTCTTATGTTTGTTGGCATTTTTACAATAAAAGTAACAAGAATAGTGCCACATGACCCCCCCCCCCTTATGTTTATTTTGGTTTTAATAATCAACAACAATTCACTTGATAGAATTAATTAAATAGAGATCATGAAAAGGTTCATTATTTGTTTATGTTTATCTGGAAGTAAAGAAAGAGGCGTCATAGAGGAAGCGTGGTTAAAAATTCACGGACATATGGCAAACGCGTATTTTAGCTAGGTTCACTATTGACCTTTGCTTTAGAAAGAAAAATGAAAACCCAATTTTAAAAAATCCTAGCCAATAGCATATGAGAACTATTCAACTGTCTTCGTTTTAATATAGATAAGAATAATAGAGAAAATAAAATGTATATATACATGAAAAACTCAAGAGCAGTGTTTTAAAATAGTGACGGGTATACCCAATACTCATGGTATGCCCAATACCAGATGGTTAAATACCTGACGGATAATGGACAATGTATTACACAGGATTTTACAACCAAGCATGAGATTAGCCATAACTAAACCATCCTGTTGCTTTAAGATACACAAGTTCTGTGAAAGCCAAGCTTCAAGACGTCGTAAGAGGACATTTTGAACTATCGATAATTTATTAAAAGGGTGCAAAAGTGTAATTTATATGTTTGTTTTGCTTATAATAATCAACAACAATTCATTTAATATAATCAATTAAATATGGATAATGAAAAGGTTGATATTTGTTTATGTTTGATGGCAATGGTACAAATAGACGATTTTAGGAGTTTTAAATAAAAATAAAAGTAACCAGAACAGTGCCACCGGACCTCCCCCCCCCCCCATATGTTTATTTTGGTTTTAATAATCAACAACAATTCACTTAATAGAATCAATTAAAAAGGGATCATGAAAAGGTTCATATTTGTTTATGTTTGTCTGGAAGTGAAGGAAAAGGCGTAATAGAGGAAGCGTGGGTTAAAAAATCACAGACGTGTGGCAGACGAGTATTTTTAGCTAGGTTCACTATTGACCTTTTCATTAGAAGGAAAAATGAAAAAAAAATTAAAAATCCTAGCCAATAGCATATGAGAAACTATTCAACTGTCTTTGTTTTTATATAGATAAGAATGACAGAGAAATAAAATGTATATATACATGAAAAACTCAAGAGGAGTGTTTTAAAATAGTAACGGGTATACCCAACACTCATGGTATTCCAAATACCAGATGGATAAATACCTGACGGATAATAAACAATGTATGAGACAGGATTTTACAACCAAACATGAGATTAGCCATAACTAAACCATCATGTTGCTTCAAGATACACAAGTTCTGTCAAAGCCAAGCTTCAAGACGTCGTAAGAGGACATTTTGAACTATCGATAATTTATTAAAAGGGTGCAAACGTGTAATTTATTTGTTTGTTTTTGTTCTTTTAATAAACAACAATTCACTTAATAGAATCAACTAAATTTGGATAATGAAAAGGTTGATATTTTCTTATGTTTGTTGGCATTTGTACAATAAAAGTAACAAGAATAGTGCCACATGACCCCCCCCCCCTTATGTTTATTTTGGTTTTAATAATCAACAACAATTCACTTGATAGAATCAATTAAATAGAGATCATGAAAAGGTTCATATTTGTTTATGTTTATCTGGAAGTAAAGAAAGCGGCGTAATAGAGGAAGCGTGGGTTAAAAATTCACGGACATGTGGCAAACGCGTATTTTAGCTAGGTTCACTATTGACCTCTGCTTTAGAAAGAAAAATGAAAAACCCAATTTTAAAAAATCCTAGCCAATAGCATATGAGAACTATTCAACTGTCTTCGTTTTAATATAGATAAGAATAATAGAGAAAATAAAATGTATATATACATGAAAAACTCAAGAGCAGTGTTTTAAAATAGTGACGGGTATACCCAATACTCATGGTATGGCCCAATACCAGATGGATAAATACCTGACGGATAATGGACAATGTATTACACAGGATTTTACAACCAAGCATGAGATTAGCCATAACTAAACCATCCTGTTGCTTTAAGATACACAAGTTCTGTGAAAGCCAAGCTTCAAGACGTCATAAGAGGACATTTTGAACTATCGATAATTTATTAAAAGGGTGCAAAAGTGTAATTTATATGTTTGTTTTGGTTATAATAATCAACAACAATTCATTTAATATAATCAATTAAATATGGATAATGAAAAGGTTGATATTTGTTTATGTTTGATGGCAATGGTACAAATAGACGATTTTAGAAGTTTTAAATAAAAGTAACTAGAACAGTGCCACCGGACCTCCCCCCCCCCCCCCATATGTTTATTTTGGTTTTAATAATCAACAACAATTCACTTAATAGAATCAATTAAAAAGGGATCATGAAAAGGTTCATATTTGTTTATGTTTGTCTGGAAGTGAAGAAAAAGGCGTAATAGAGGAAGCGTGGTTAAAAAATCACAGACGTGTGGCAGAAGCGTATTTTAGCTAGGTTCACTATTGACCTTTTCATTAGAAGGAAAAATGAAAAAAAAATTAAAAATCCTAGCCAATAGCATATGAGAACTATTCAACTGTCTTTGCTTTATATAGATAAGGATGACAGAGAAATAAAATGTATATATACATGAAAAACTCAAGAGGAGTGTTTTAAAATAGTAACGGGTATACCCAACACTCATGGTATTCCAAATACCAGATGGATAAATACCTGACGGATAATAAACAATGTATGAGACAGGATTTTACAACCAAACATGAGATTAGCCATAACTAAACCATCATGTTGCTTCAAGATACACAAGTTCTGTCAAAGCCAAGCTTCAAGACGTCGTAAGAGGACATTTTGAACTATCGATAATTTATTAAAAGGGTGGCAAACGTGTAATTTATTTGTTTTGTTTTTGTTCTAATAATAAACAACAATTCACTTAATAGAATCAACTAAATTTGGATAATGAAAAGGTTGATATTTTCTTATGTTTGTTGGCATTTGTACAATAAAAGTAACAAGAATAGTGCCACACGACCCCCCCCCCCTATGTTTATTTTGGTTTAATAATCAACAACAATTTCACTTGATAGAATCAATTAAATAGAGATCATGAAAAGGTTCATATTTGTTTATGTTTATCTGGAAGTAAAGAAAGAGGCGTAATAGAGGAAGCGTGGGTTAAAAATTCACGGACATGTGGCAAACGCGTATTTTAGCTAGGTTCACTATTGACCTTTGCTTTAGAAAGAAAATGAAAACCCAATTTTAAAAAATCCTAGCCAATAGAATATGAGAACTATTCAACTGTCTTCGTTTTAATATAGATAAGAATGATAGAGAAAATAAAATGTATATATACATGAAAAACTCAAGAGCAGTGTTTTAAAATAGTGACGGGTATACCCAATACTCATGGTATGCCCAATACCAGATGGATAAATACCTGACGGATAATGGACAATGTATTACACAGGATTTTACAACCAAGCATGAGATTAGCCATAACTAAACCATCCTGTTGCTTTAAGATACACAAGTTTTGTGAAAGCCAAGCTTCATGACGTCGTAAGGGGACATTTTGAACTATCGATAATTTTATTAAAAGTGTGCAAAAGTGTAATTTATATGTTTGTTTTGGTTATAATAATCAACATCAATTCATTTAATATAATCAATTAAATATGGATAATGAAAAGGTTGATATTTGTTTATGTTTGATGGCTATGGTACAAATAGACGATTTTAGGAGTTTTAAATAAAAATAAAAGTAACTAGAACAGTGCCACCAGACCTCCCCCCCCCCCCATATGTTTATTTTGGTTTTAATAATCAACAACAATTCACTTAATAGAATCAATCAAAAAGATCATGAAAAGGTTCATATTTGTTTATGTTTATCTGGAAGTGAAGAAAGAGGCGTAATAGAGGAAGCGTGGGTTAAAAATTCACAGACGTGTGGCAAACGCATATTTTAGCTAGGTTCACTATTGACCTTTTCTTTAGAAGGAAAAATGAAAAACAAATTTTAAAAAATCTTAGCCAATAGCATATGAGAACTATTCAACTGTCTTTGTTTTAATATAGATAAAGAGAAATAAAATGTATCTATACAAGAAAAATTCAAGAGAAGTGTTTTAAAATAACGTGCATACCCAATACTCATGGTATGCCCAATACCAAATGGATAAATACCTGACCGATAATGGACAATGTATGATACATGATTTTACAACCAAGCATGAGATTAGCCATAACTAAACCATCCTGTTGCTTCAAGATACACAAGTTCTGTCAAAGCCAAAGCTTCAAGACGTCGTAAGAGGACATTTTGAACTATCGATAATTTTTAAAATGGTGCAAAAGTGTAATTTATATGTTTGTTTTGGTTCTAATAATAAACAACCATTCACTTAATAGAATCAATTAAATTTGGATAATGAAAAGGTTGATATTTGCTTATGTTTGTTGGCATTGGTACAAACGGATGATTTTAGGAGTTTTTAAAGAAAAATAAAAGTAACATGAACAATGCCACAAGACCCCCCCCCCCCCCATGTTTATTTTGGTTTTAATAATCAACAATAATTCACTTAATAGAATCAATTAAATGGGGATCATGAAAAGGTTCAAATTTGTTTATGTTTATCTGGAAGTTAAGAAAGAGAAGTAAAAGAGGAAGCGTGGGTTAAAAATTCACAGACGTGTGGTAAACGCGTATTTTAGCAAGGTTCACTATTGACCTTTTCTTTTGAAGGAAGAACGATAAACCAATTTTAAAAAATCCTAGCAAATAGCATATGAGAACTATTAAACTGTCTTTGTTTTAATATAGATAAGAATGACAGAGAAAATAAAATGTATATGTACATGAAAAACTCAATAGCAGTGTTTTAAAATAGTAACCGATATACCCAATACTCATGGTATGCCCATTACCTGATGGATAAATACCTGACAGATAATGGACAATGTATGAGACAGGATTTTACAACCAAACATGAGATTAGCCATAACTAAACCATCATGTTGCTTCAAGACACACAAGTTCTGTCAAAGCCAAGCTTCAAGACGTCGTAAGAGGACATTTTGAACTATCGATAATTTATTAAAAGGGTGCAAAAGTGTAATTTATTTGTTTGTTTTGGTTCTAATAATAAACAACAATTCACTTAATAGAATCAACTAAATTTGGATAATGAAAAGGTTGATATTTGCTTATGTTTGTTGGCATTGGTACAAACAGACGATTTTAGGAGTTTGAAAGTAAAATAAAAGTAACAAGAATAGTGCCACATGAACCACCCCCCCCCCCCTATGTTTATTTTGGTTTTAATAATCAACAACAATTCACTTAATAGAATCAATTAAATAGAGATCATGAAAAGGTTCATATTTGTTTATGTTTATCTGGAAGTAAAGAAAGAGGCGTAATAGAGGAAGCGTGGGTTAAAAATTCACGGAGATGTGGCAAAACGCGTATTTTAGCTAGGTTCACTATTGACCTTTTCTTTTGAAGGAAGAACGATAAACGAATTTTAAAAAATCCTAGCAAATAGCATATGAGAACTATTCAACTGTCTTTGTTTTAATATAGACAATAATGACAGAGAAAATAAAATGTATATATACATGAAAAACTCAATAGCAGTGTTTTAAAATAGTAACGGGTATACCCAATACTCATGGTATGCCTGATGGATAAATACCTGACGGATAATGGACAATGTATGAGACAGGATTTTACAACCAAGCACGAGATTAGCCATAACTAAACCATCCTGTTGCTTTAAGATTCAAGACGTCGTAAGAGGACATTTTGAACTATCGATAATTTATTAAAATGGTGCAAAAGTGTAATTTATATGTTTATTTTGGTTTAATAATCAACAACAATTCACTTAATAGAATCAATTAAATATGAATAATGAAAAGGTTGATATTTGCTTATGTTTGTTGATAGTAGTACAAACAAACCGACGATTTTAGGAGTTTAAAAGAAAAATAAAAGTAACCTGAACAGAGCAGAGCCACAGGAAACTACCCCCCCCCCCCCCCCCACACCCCCACACACACAAAAAAGGCACTACAGATATCATGGAGCCTTTGTCATCATTAAGAAGATTGAGAGATAATTAAACTTTGTTCATGGCCGACCGCCTCTTCTACTGCCACTTAAAAAGCTGCCTACACGGTGGCTGCTACCTCTACCACCACCACTACTGCTAAACCCACCATCAGTAGACCCGTTTCCTCTACCCCAGCCACCATAACCATTTCCACTTTCCCTATGCCACCCGCCACCCGAGCCAGTTCCGGTATGTGACACGCTGTCATAACCACTTTGCATACGCAATCTGCTACCATAGCCAGTTTTCCCACCCCCGCTGCCATGAGACCCACTTTCTCTACCATAGCAGCCACTCCAGCCACCACCAGAGCCACTCCGGCCACCACGAGAGCCACTTTCTCTAACATAGCTACCAGCAGAGCCACTACAACCACCACGAGAGCCACTTCGGCCACCAGCAGACCCACTTTCCCTAACATGGCTGCCAGCAGAGCTGCTCCAGCCACCACGAGACCTACTTTCTCTAACATGGCTGACATAAGAGCCACTCAGAAACCCACTTTCTCTACCATAGCTGCCAGCATAGGCATTCCACCACCCACCACCAGAGCCACTTTCTCTAACATAGCTGCTGGCAGAGCCACTACAGCCACCACCAGCATATCCAGATCCATCACCTCTTCGCTTTTTGGCTTCCTCAACAGTTAGCCGGCTGCCTCCAACTTCAGATCCATCAAGGCCCAAAGCTTGACGAAACCCATGACTGTCCGTAAACTCAATAAAAGCAACTCTGCACAAACAAGTTGCAACACTTCAAGTCAACGACTCAAATTATAAAACTTAGCTATGAAAAGAAACGGACACAACACATATGGCATAATCACAACATCCTAACTTGCTTTTCTAATCACTTTTCATAAATGGATTATTTGTTTGTTACATTTCAAAACATAAATATGAAACTGCCCTAAACCCACCCAGTTTGCCTATGAACTAACAAAAAACAATTCCAGGGCAAGAGAAGAATCCATACCCTCTAGGAGACCCAGACACGTGATCTTTCGGAATGTACAGACGTGAAATCTCTCCACATTTCCCAAAATGCTTTTCAAGTACACTCCTAATCTGCAACAGATAAGAGATTACACAGAGAAAACGAATCATTTATCTGTGAAAGACTTGATATGTAAACAAGATGAGAGAGACACAAGTTGTTGTAAATTGAGCTTATTTGATTGTACATAGACGCATGTCTTGAATGGGACCTAAACGCCTCAGAGCGCCTCACCCTTTTTTCAAATACAAGGTCACAGTCAAAGAAACAGATGCTGAATGGGTCTGTTGGGTCATGTTTAATCCTTCTAAAGTCCAGGTCATATTGATAGACGCAAAAAAAAAAAAAAAAAAAAAAAAAAAAAAAAAAAAAAAAACCTTATTGAAAAGAGTCAAATGGGCCCAAAAGATGTGTTAACCTCATCCTAAACCATTTTATTTAAGAAACTAGATTATTATTAAATATATAATCTTTGTATTCATAATGGACCCACTAATTTTTTATAACAAATGTAGAATTTGGACACACTACTTGGCTACTTGTACCCACTTAAGCCACCACTAAAAGTATTGGAATGTACTTGTTTGCAAGATTTAATATTAAATAAACGTACATTGTCAAAATCGTCAGTAGATTCAAATCCTCGAACGTATACCGTTTTTACTTGAGCATGACCACCCCTTTGGTTAGACTTGTCCATGCTACATTCAGTAAATAGATACGTAATTAGTTCATACATTTCACTAATATTATGTATGTATGTGTGTGTATTGCCAGGCATGATACCTGTTACCGGTGTGTACGCACCTCGTTGTCGCCTTGATATTTCAAGTGCAACTCGCCGATCTAGTAGAACCTCCTTGTTTAGTTTGAGAGCCTGGAAATAGAATAATTTCTAAATCGAGAAAAAAGAGGGACATATGAATTCAAAAAAAAATATTGACCAACAATATTAGAGATGCGCACCATTTACTATTGACCCATAGGGTCAAAAGCCTCCCAAAAGGCATTTTTATACACAGAGCCTTCTAAATCCTTTTTAACAGCAATTAATTATTACTTTTGTTATCATATGTGACCCTAATTTTGAGTTAAATGTGTTTCAGGACCAAACCGATTTGACACCCAAATGGTGCCACCACGTGCTAATAATACCTCTTGAGCTGCTTCAGCAGTGGTGAACTCAATGTGGCCATAGCCCAAGAATCGATCATCTTTAATCGCAAATCGGATGTCAGCAATTTCACCAACATTTTTGAAGAAATCCCTTCTATATGGTCAAACAACTAGTCAAACAACAAAACATAAAATTAGTTACAAAACCCTAGTAGTGGCAAAAGAAGTGCTTACACGTCATCTTCTTCAATTAAAAAACTTAAATTGCCAAGATACAAAGTTTTTGATCCCGTGTCATGAGTAGAGTGGTGTTCAGTTCTTTTCGTTGCCAAATCAAGCCATGTTGGATGATCAAGTAACAACTCACTTTTCTGTTTGAGAGCCTGCATAAAATGTTTTAAGACGATGAAGGCAAATAAATATGTATGTGAATATCCAACCATCATTTGATGATTAACGAAATTAACAACCCAAATACATTTGAGGGATGGGCTTGTTCCAGTAGTGATGCATGCTCAGTTGCTCACTACTGTCTAAAAGGAGCGAGGTGCTCCTAGGTTCATGCTTAGTGTCCTGGAAGCCGAGGTGCATGGCAAAGATACTAGCCTCACAGATACAAGGCGCCGAATTGATAAAGTACATACAAATTAATAGTAAGTAACATCTTATACTCTGTTAATCCTTAAGCAACCAAAAAGAAGATAATAAACACACACCATTGATAATATAAAAAGCGAGAATTATGGGATTTCTTATCTCTATAAACAACCAAAAAAAGCTCCATGTACAACCAAAGAATACATCGCAAAAAGGAAACAAAAAAACACTAAATCAAAATAAGTTGTACTATAGGTTTCATCTCAAGTACTCTACACAAGCACAACCACCACACTTAATTCTCTTTTGAGACTCCTTTCTCACTTTGTTAAATGTTTTGTCCTAAAACATTTTGTTGAAACAAATTGATTATTAATTGGAGGTTTTATGCATTAATAAAAACATTCAGGGGACTTTGTGCCAGGTTCAAAAGATTGTTAATAAAATATGTGGCATGACAGCAAGACTTGGTGGAAAACACCAACGAAAATTTTGAAGATGGAAGATGACAACCTTATTATGTTGACTTCTTTAATGAGGATGTTTAATTGTGTCAACATCAAGATAACAAGTGATGTAAAATGATGTTAGCATACTGGACATTAATGAAGTTGATGTTACCTATTATAAAAAGAATGAAAATGTTAAGTTTGAAAGATCAGTACCGAGGCGAAAGTAGACAGTGCTGACCTCACAGACTAACAAAAGTTTGTAGCGTAGCACCAGAGGAATTTCAAAACAAAAATCCAACATCACAATTGTCGGCCATAGCCATTATCTTTAATAAATGTAAAATTGTGACACCAGCAAAGAGCGGTTGCTAAGTAACAATTATTTTCTAAAAAGTTTAAAAGTGCATGTATATCATGATGAAAATGTGAACTATACTTACACTTCTATGTGAAGTTTCTAAATGTTGGTGATCCTCCTTGGAACAATCTTTGTCTTCTTCGTTGTGCTTGTTAGATACACTAGCTCTTTCTGCATCATCCTGTGTATTTGCTAATGGCTTTATAGCTGGAGATACTTCATCAACCTACCAACCAAACAGGTAACCACCATCATGCAAACACTCAAACGAAAAGAAAAAGCTAGAGGTGTCAGGTGGCAAAATGAGTGGGTTGTGTAATAGGTAAAAAGGGTTTGTGTCAAAGGTCCATTCTTGGAACAGTTTTTGTCTAAAAAAACTATATGTTTGGTAGTAGTGAAAATATAATATGATTTCAATAATAATCAACTCTTTTTGATAAATTGATGCAAGAGATTTTATGATAACTTAAAGACACTTGAGTATTGACCCTGCGATATGTTTTGTTTGACCATATGACCATAGTTGTCAATAGCGAATAGCGGACAATAGCAACAAGCTACTAATGCGCTACATAGCGATAGCGATGAATTTTATGTTTAGTGATACACTAGAAGGAACATTTAAGAAATATTTACATTATTTTATCAAAATACCGGTAAATACGCATCTAAATACACTTCATTGTTCAATCGTGGAATAAAAACGAAATACCCTTCTTTTTGCAATCGATTTTATATTTATAAAAATAAAATAAAATAAAAAAACCTTAAAATCTGCTATTTTCCCGCTATTTTGTCGCTAACCATGATATTGCAACATATTGTCAAGTTGCTACTATATTCGCTATAGCATTAACAACTATGGTGTATGGTACTTAAAGTAAATGGAACAAAATTGCCTCTTGAAGAAACAAATTGAATCATTGTGAGGAATTTGAAACATCCTTACGCTCTTCTTTTGGCTTTCCAGATGTTTTGCATTTTCCTTGGAAATATTATCATCTTCTTGCATAGACTTATTAGAGCCGCTAGCTTTCTTCACATCTTGTGCATTTGCTGCTAGCTTTAGAGATGAAGTTCAGCTCATAAATAATTTACTACCATCAAAATTCAATTACTGAAGAAATTTACTCAATCATATCATGGATTTTAACCATATCACTAAAATCTTACAATATAATATCATGATCATTCAACCAGTGGGAGGAAAGGAAAATTGTCCAATTGTTTAATACAGTTTAGCCCACACATGCTACATCACTTAAAGCTTATTGTAAATACATGCATATACGGACACTTAGACCTTGGTAATCCCATTAAATATCAACTATGCAAGCTGGCCAGAGAAGATTGCCTGGCACAGGTGTTGAAGATTGAACTTGAAAGGGATTACCAAACATCTTTTATTGAATAAATTCCCAACTTTATTAAAAAAAGGGCGTAGTTATTATTTTTCTTTTCCTTTTTTTGTAGGGGATCTACCATTGAGGAGAAGATAGAAAGTGTGCCAAGCTCAGCTTCTGTATCAATTCTGGATAAGGCATCTGCGACAAGATTTTCATGGTCTGGTTTGTAAGAAATACTGAAATAGTGAACTGAGATTCCAGCAGTTCTGCTATCCAGTTTTGTTGGATAAATTGTAGATCTCTGTAGCTTGAAGTCTTGAACAACGTTTGATGCTCTTTTGGTCGATAAAACTGTAACGCTACGACCACTTATGCATGGACACCAATGCTAATGGTGAGTACTAATGTTTGGGGAGTGTAACATTTAGCTGTTCAAAAAAAAAAACTAACATGACGCCTTCTTTTTCATAAGTCAATTAGTAAGGTGCTGATCAGATAAAGCTTTGCAGAAGTAGGCAAAAAGTGTCTGCACTGCATGAGAACTGCTCCAACCCTGTGACCAAATACACTGCACTCAAGTTCTAAATCTTCCTTTTTGGCGAATTCAGTGAGTGAGTGCCCAAAAGCCCCCAGAACAGCCATGACATTTTTTGGAGCAGACTATCAAAGAATCCTGATCTTAGCTGGGTCCAGAGAAACACCATGATGAACAATAGTATGGCCTAAATATCATAGTAATCAAAAGCGCACAACGTTCACGCCTAAGCGTTCATGTGAGGTGAGAAGCAGCTTCAGCTCCTGAAGTACTCAGCAACAACAAAAACGCCCAGAGCCGGCCAAAAATGGCCTGGACCGGATTAATACAGAGCTGCACCAGCCTGGCGATTCCTTCTCATGACTTAACTCCTCTTTATAACCATCTCCCTTTTTCAGATGAAGCAATGTGGGATCAAAAACCGCTTTGAAAAAATAACACTTAATTTTAATGTATGTCTATGACACAATTTTTGTTTTCTGTAATTGCACCTTCCTTTATCGGGTGGGCGCTTTTTTTGCACCTTGCACCTAGGCGACATGCGAGTCCTTTGATCCTTGGGTGCCTTTTACTGCTATGCAAAATATTCGATGGAGTAACAAGTAACCCTGCTCTTGTTGTTAATAACAAGTTGATTGGCTTGCAAGGGATGTTGAGCCTCAGTTAGTAGTTAAGTAGCCAAGTAGGACTATCCTAGGTGCCGCTGAAAATAAAAATATCATAAAAAAGTACATCCTGGCAAAGGAGAGGTCTATATCATTCATCAAAGCTTGAAAGGTGGCATGGGCAATGTTGAGCAAAAGGATATGACGAGGAATTCACAATGCCTTATGTGTGAGGAAAGAAATCTACTTTTATGCCAGCATATCGGACCGAACCAGATAGAATCCAGATTTAAAATCAGACTTTGCATTAAAAAGAAAAGAAAAAAAAAGTGGGCTCCATCCACGGGTTCTTCTGGAAGATCCTAAACATCCAGAATTGGGTACTTATCTAGAATAGTTTGTTGATTAAGAATCTTTTTCTTAACAAGAATGACAGGGCTGAAATAAGTACTTCGGCTGGGGTGGGTCAGTCATTCCAGTTAGTAACATGGCTTGGATTGAAGAACTCCAATAAACCCTTTTGTTGGGGTGTATACAGGCAAGAGCTTTGACTCGACATATGATTGAGAGTGCAGGGAACACAAGTTCATTTAGAAACAAATTCGGATACAATTGTTGTGTAAGTACGTGAACGAGGGTGCCCAAATCTACGATGATATCATTCTTTATTGGGGAATGAAGAAGTACAAGTTGAATTAGAACTAGATGATTGATTCAAGTGGCCACAACTTTCCCATATGATACGGAGAGTTTATATTCTATCTTAGTATCTTAGCATCACCTCATCTTGAAGTAAACAACTAGTAGTCCAGAACCTATCAAGCTAGCTTTTTGTAATAACCAATTAACCATAATAACATATATTATACATGGTAAAAAAAATTGATTGTTACACTGGGTTTTCAAGTGGAGTGCCCGAGTGATGCAACGGAGGTAATCACATAACATGTTACTTTTTTTAAATAAATAAAAACTACTGCAATACTATACTCAAATTAAAAGGAAATGCAATGTTCGTTTTATGGTGTATTTAAAAAAAAATTATTGACGTATCATTTAAAGTCGTTGGGGGAAGTTGATTAAATAGTCAATAACATATTTTAAAGGATTGTACCATATGTTTTAGATGTTGTAATTACTTAAAGACTAAAAATTATGTAAAACTAAATTGGTGTCCTTGTTATATGCATTTCGTGTGTGTATGTGTGTGTTTAAATAATGGTCAAACTGGTTATTTTCTAATTTAGTGTTAAAGTCTAGATTTTTGGAGTCAGTGGGTCTAAGTGGGAGCAGCGTCTTTATCCCCTGTGATAGAAGAAGAGGGTTTGGTTTGGTTTGGTTTGCTCTCATCCCACCCTCTTAGACCCTACCAATAGCTATGTATGTTATACGTTGGATTTTTACTGTGTAGTGTGTATGTTTGTTTGCTAAAGTCTAGAACTGGGATCTAGCAACTGGATGTTTAGATGGAATTGTGGAAGTATCTTTTATAAACCATCACTTTTCTAAACTCATTCTATTACCAACGTATAATAATAATAATAATCAAAAGAAGCACTTAATTCTATTACTAACTTATAATAATCAAAAGAAGCAGTTAATAAACTGATAAGAAAGAAAGAAAGAAAGAAAGAAAACACAAACAACATTGAGTTTGAGTAGAAGCACTTAATAATCAAAAAATCAAACCTGGTTCTGTTCCTCCAGTTTCTTATGCTTCTTGTTACCCACAACTTGAGGCTCAACCACCTCCTCCGCACCTCGCTTGCCTACATTTTTTTCAACTTTTAATTCAAAAATTTAATAATAAAAGAAATCAACAAGGTACCTACCATTGTTAATTAGATCGGTGGATGGAGCAAGATCTGAATCGACCTGACATTGAAAATCAAGTAGAGCAATGACGAATACATACAAACCACATCTACACAGATATAGATAGATATATATATATATACACACAAAGGGACTGTACTTGTGGCCGTGATTCAGTCATTCGATGCACCAGAACAGAAGCTTTATTTTATTTTGGGGTTATCCAACGACTTACGAAAGCCTCAAGAAGAGCAGCCTGCCAGGGTTACAAAATTTTTCATTCTATTTATACTCCAAACCAAGCATTTGTCAAAAGGAGTTGGGTTGACCCCGGGTCTCATTAATTTTTTCTCTGGCTCAATCTAACGTCACATGTATTAAACTAGGTTAGAGCCTCGCGTCTACATGCGGTACATGTCCATGTTAAATGAAAAAAAATTCTATAAAGATGGTAGTATGCAAATTTTTATTTATTGAAAGTTACGTACCCGATTGGAGCAGTCTTTTGGGCCTTTAAGCAGTTCGCAATCTGTAGCCGGGGCGGGTCTTTACCAACTGAAAAATATGCTATTTTAGGGAAGCCAAAAAACGTGAGCGCCTAGCGCGAGCCTTATTGTAATACAATTCGTATGAATTTTGGTTGATTGTAAATTATCATAAAAAAAGTTTAATGTTACCCAATAACAGATATATGAATCAACAAATGTTTGATTAGACGTGATTTAAAAACAAATAATGAAATGAATAAACATATATTTATTGTAACGGAATGCAAATGAAGATTAAAGTAAATAAATGTAGCTTAACAAATCATACAACAAAAAAATTATAAAAAAAAACGATTTATGCAAAATATGATCGCATACTTATTCACAAACTTCAAAATATTTTTTTATAGACAACATTTGTTATTTATTATTAACGTTGTCATCTTTATCCAGTATTAGTATGTTCAGGCCATTTCTGCTTTTGTCACTTGGCAGCGACATACAACTGCCCATGCGTGAAAACAGGATCTTTCAAATACAGACCTATCCAAAATAGGGTTTGTCTTTGACTCTTATTTATTGTCATTGCGAAACATAAAGTAAGAGGAAATTGTTTTCTGTTAAATCTGAAAGGAATCTTCTTATCAGATGGGGACAGGCCGGACAGCCTAATTCTTTGGATAAAAGTTCGCATTCCAATGTTACTCCCTGAAATTATTTTAGCGTCTATAACACGGTTTGATATGGCAAGACGATTTGGAACTTGTGGCTTTGAAAAGATTTATGTCTACTTATAGGATCCCTGAACCGTTAGATTAACAAAACAGTAAAATTTGTCAAAAAAAAACTCTGGTGAGAAAAAGAAAGACATTTGGCATTGTAACTGTATTATCATCAAGAATTTAAGGTAAATATATCTAGAAGACCCTTAACTGTTTTGATGGTTTGACTCATAACCAATGACCTAAAAATCAAGCTAAAACCACGGTGAAAAATCAATATTAAAGCTACATGAGAAACTCGTTAGGAGTAAAGATAGTAACGTGGATGGGTTGAATAATATGTCAAAATGGGAGGTTTTTCATAGGGCAACCTTTTATCCATTTGACCTGTTTCAATGCTTCCATAATCGGAATATTGTGTCTCGAACAATTCTGATCGAATAAGTCGGATTTATTTATATAGTTGAATTATTAAAAATGGAAGGATTGGTAATTTACGTGATTTGTTCAACGACGCTTAAAATTAGCACAGTTATTGCAATCATGATGATGGTTAGCGTTTCATTGATAATTGATTAAAGGAAAATTCTTTATAAACATAATATGATAACGTTAATCTGTCAAAGATATTTAAATGAAAGACGTAATATTCTTATTCTTAGTATCACTAAAACGCTATTTAGTTAATGTAGTCAATGATGGAGGATTTCATGACAAATGAGGTTTTTTTGTTATGAATCGCCTTTTAGTTAATGTTGTTACTGATAACGTAAGATGATATTTCATTACTAATTTCGTTACTAATTACTAATAAGTGTATTGTAAGACATAAAAATAAATAAAGTCGAAGAATTGACCCCATCAAAGTAACAAAAACGAAAAACGTTTTTACGTTTATCGGTCAACAATATTAAAATGAAAGTCGTTATTTGTAATATCATTGAAAATTATTTTGAATATATTATATATTTTAGGAAATTGTTAAATAGATTTAAATTATATTTATTATTAAAAGAATAGATTTAAATTGTATTTATTAAATACATTTTGTTTACCAAAATTATTGCTCGAATCTTCATGTTATCGTTAATTGAGTTTTTTTTATAATTTTTGAAATAATTTGAATGTTGTTAATGATCGAGGGTTTCATGACAAATGAGGATTTTTTATATTGATGTTATGTTTATTCTTTATGTTACTATTAATAGTAATAAATGGATGACAAAAGTTAACTTAACAATTTAAATTATTTCTAATTTATTCATATAATTGAAAATTATTTTGAATATAGTATATATTTTAGTAATATATTCGTAAAAAATCAGAAAAGAAAATTTTAATTTGGTCAATAAGAAATAAATGAGATTAGAAATAAAATTAAAAATCGTAATATTAGTTTAGAAATAGTAATATATTCGTAATTTAGTTCGGTCAATAATAAATAAATGAAATTAACAATCGTATAGTATTAGTATATATTCGTAATTTAATTTAATCCGGTGTATAATAAATAAATGACACTAAAAAACGTAATAAATACCATTTAAATTCGTTCAATTATTATTAATGTCTTAAAAATCATAATAAATAACATTAAAAATGAAAAAATCCTTTTAATTGCAGGAAAACTAATAATAATTCGAAAAAAATAGTAATATAAATAAGTGAGATTAAAGATTTTCAATATTAACCTCAAAAATTGTAATCAATAATTAAATCAATTACATTAAAAAACATCGGCGTTTTAAATTGACTTACCAATTATCGACAAATTATTATTGACATCTTAAAATTTGCATTTTACTATTGAAATTTTTTTTTACGAATAGTAAAACTAAAATCATAAAATTAGTATTAGTATTAGTAATATATTCGGTCAACAATACTATTTTTACGATTAGTAAAAACTAAAATCGTGTAGTATTAGTATTAGTATTAGTTAGTATTCAGTAATTTATTCTTTAATATAAAATTTAATTCGGTCAATAAGAAATAAAGGAGATTAAAATTAAAAATCATAATATTAGTTTTAGTATTAGTAATTTAATTCGGTCAATAATAAATAAATGAGATTAAAAATCATAATATTAGTATTATTATTAGTAATATGTTAGTAATTTAAATCGGTCAATCCGGTCAATAATAAATAAATGACAATAAAAATCGTAATAAATAACACTAAATTCGTTCAATTATTATTAATGTCATTAAAACACAAAAACAAAGAACATTAAAAAAGAACATTCAAAATGTCTTGAATGTCATTAAACTAGGCAATATTAATAATTATAAAGACTTAAGCAATATAATTGATGCATTAGTAATGTACCGACATATTTTAAGGAGTTGACAAAGGAATCTTCAATATTTATTCAAAATGTCTTGAATGTGAGTAATTAGGCAATAATAATATTTATAATCGATTAGGAGTTGATGAAGGAATTATCACTGTCATTAATTAGGCAATATTAATAATTATAATCGGTTAGGAGTAGATGACGGAATCATCAGTTTTAAAATTTCGATTTTGTAACTTTGCTTTAATAATTATAATGATTTAAGGAATGTATTTTAATGTCATTAATTTGATTTTGTAACTTTGCTTTAATAATTATAGAAAGTCTTTATGGGTTGACACAAGACGTTTTGAACCACACAAAAAGGTACCATTACCAGTTTCACACCGTTACACATCTGATCTACCAACCCGTTTGCCACCTTTCAAAAGTATAAGATGGAAAAAGCACAGAAACCTTAATACCTTGTTATTTTAGAATTTATTTATGAAGTTTGGATGATATGTTTTGGTTTGGGTAATGCTAAGTGTTTGAATTAATATGATATTGGGCTAAAAAATTGTTGGGCTTGCGTCTCTAGTTTGAGCGTATCTTATATATATGGATGACTTATTTTTTGTGTAGAAAATTTATACTTTATTACATTTATTTATTACATTTATTTATAGTATGAATGAATGGAGTTATTTGTGGCATTTAGTGATGATTGCAAACAATAGGACACCAAAGACGTAACCACGTAATTTCGGAATTGATTACTCAATTATTATAAAGTGGACATAAAATTAGCAAATCTACTAATGATGAATTGATTACTAACACGTAATTTGGGATTGATTATTCTAATTTAGGCAATACGCAATAGGCAATAGTATAATTCCTTTCTTGTTGTACCCGACATATTTTAAGGAGTTAGTCAAGGAATTATCAATATTTATTCAAAATGTCTTGAATGTCATTACGTATTAGGAAATATTAATAATAATAATTATAATGAATTAGCAAATAAAATTGATGCATTAGTAATGTACCGACATATTTTAAGGAGTTAATAAAGGAGTCTTAAATATTTATTCAAAATGTATTGAATGTGATTAATTAAGCAATTTAAAATTTCGATTTTTTTTTAAAATTGTTGTGTATGTTTTAGAGAACAAAAAATTTGTTCATAACTGTCGGCAATGTCTGGATTAAACATTAAAAAAAAATGTTAAACACAAGTAATTATCCGTTTCTTAAAGTTAACAAAGATAATTATTAACATGAAAATTAGAATCATACCAAAACTCTTGAGGAAGGGTCATGCATGACTTTGAAGAATTGCTCTCCTTTGTGATAAGCATTACCTTCTCTTTATCTTCGGATGATACTCTAGTATACAAATGAATAAACCTCCAAACATTCAAGGTAAAGCAAAAAAGTAACAAAATTAATAATTCTGCCCTCAATGTTATAACACGATTTAGAGTAAAGCAAGAAAGTAACAAATTAATAATTCTGCCTTCAATGTTATATCACGATTTAGATAATAAAATTAGCCACTTGAATCGGGCCGATTATTAAAGGCAGATTAAAGAACGAATAAAAAAAATATCATGTGTGAACAGAATCAAGAATGCATAAATGACTTCACTTGAATCGGCCAGTACAGACTAACGTTTATATTGCGAACAGAATCAATAATGCAAAAAAAATTATGGATGTGCGACTCTATGTTTCAATAGACTACATACCTAGAATCAAGAATGCATAAGAAGAAGAAGGATGAATGTTGGTTGAAAGATTTGTTAGAGAGTATGATGGAAGAATGTAGTGTAGATATTAAAATAAGAATAAAGTATTTATAGTGAGTTAGTTGGAGCTCCATATACAATATGGATAGCTCAAAACACTCTCTAAGGGCTCCATTCAACCAAGCTAACCTCAATTATTATATAGATAGATTGGTTGAGAACCGGGCTTCGCGACGGGTTTTGCGTGGCCCGACGTATTAGTTGCGTAAATACTCGGAACCGGATTTAGGAAGTACACGGATGATCTAGCTAGACTTTGTAAAATGTCAA
>CM061227.1:44899739-45116078 GCA_030844895.1 Ambrosia x helenae | reverse complement strand
AAAAATGCACTTTCTCCCACATCCATTTGATAAACTTTAATTTTGTTGGAAATGGCATAGGCCAGAAATAACCTGATGGCCTCAAGCCTTGCAACTGGAGCAAAGGTTTCATCATAGTCAATTCCTCTTCTTGAGAGTACCCTTGACTACCAGTCTTGCCTTGTTCTTGATTATCATACCAGCTTCATCTTGTTTGTTCCTGAAAACCCATCTGTTACCAATTGGTTGCTTGTTTTTGAGGTAAGGGACAGATTTCCCAGACCTGTTGTTTGTTGAACTGAAGTAGTTCATCTTGCATAGCTTGCAACCCAATTATTCTTTGAGGGCTTCCTGGTACTTCTTTGGTTCCAACTGTGAAATAAAGGCTGAGAATAGGCAAAAGTTGGAGAGCTGGTTTCTGGTTCAGAACACCTGTAGCTATATCACCCATGATTTGATCAAGTGGATGATCCTCTGTGTTCAATCATTGTTGTAAACCACTGACAGGTGTAGGTGGCTCTTGTTCTTCAAACAAACTACTGAGGTCTATAATATCTGGTTCAGCAGTTTGAGCTTCTTCAGTAGTTGCAGGTGCTGAAGCAGATGTTTGAGTTTGACCTTCAGTATTTGTTTGATCAGAAGTTTGAAAAACTTCTGATGGTGTTGTAGTTGACTTAATGACTGTTTGAGGAGTCCATGGTGCAGGATCCTCATCTTCAAACCTTTGATCACCATAATAAGTAGGTTTGGAAGAAGTAACAGCCTTTTCAAGTCCAAAGTGAAAGTTGTCAAGGTCAAAGAGTTCAGCAGATGTGCTGGAATAAGAGTGTGTTTTGACTCATTGAACTTGACATTCAATTTTTTCTTCTACTATCCTGGTTGTGAAATAAAAAACCTTGTAGGCTTTTCTAGTTGAAGAGTAACCAGAAAGTAACCTGAGTCAACTTTGGCAGCAAACTTTGAAATAGATTCCTTGATGTTCAAGATGAAACATTGACACCCAAAAGCCCTGAAAAAGGAGATAAGGGGCTTCATGCCATGAAGAACTTCATAGGCAGTCTTGGAATGTCTCTTGACCACAAGAACTCTATTCTGAACATAACATGCTGTGTTAACTGCTTCTGCCCAAAAGTACAATGGCAGTCCAGAATCAGCTAACATTGTTCTTGCTCCTTCTATCAATGTTCTGTTCTTCTTTCTACTACACCATTTTGTTCAGGAGTTCTGGGAACACTGTATTGTCTAATAATCCCTTTAGACAAACAGAATTCATCCAGAGTTTTGTTCCTGAACTCTGTCCCATTGTCACTTCTAATGGTTTTGACAGATAGAGAATATTGTTTCTCTACTTGTAGAATGAAGAACTTGATGATTTCAGCAGCCTCATCCTTGGAAAATAAGAAGAATACCCATGTGAATCTTGAGTAGTCATCAATGATGACTAAGCAGTACTTCTTTTTACCAAGGCTCATAATCTTGACAGGTCCAAATAAGTCCATATGGAGTAGTTGAAGACATGCAGTTGTTTTTGATTCTTCAATAGATTATAGGAGGACTTATGCTGTTTTCCTTTTAAACAGGATACACAGTGTTCTTGACACTGGTATACTTTCAAAGGTAGACCTCTGACCAAGCCCATTTTTGTGACTTTATTTATGGTTTAAAGTTCACATGGCCAAGTCTCCTGTGCCAGAGATCTGTTTCTGAAGTTGATGCCCTTGAGAAGAAACAGGCAGTGTTGTTCAATACTTTGTCTTTTTCAATGTCCACTGCATAGACATTGCCACATCTTTTGGCAATCAGCAAAGTATGATCTTCTATAATCTTCTCAATCAACTTCTGGCCTTCTGGTGAGATGATCTTGCAAGCTGTCTTTGTGAAAAAGGAAGAATATCCTTTATCACACATTTGTGACACACTCAGCAAGTTGTATTCAAGGTTTTCCACAGATTGACCTTGTCAAACTGTATTTTGCCAGAGGAGACATTGCCATGTCCTAGCACATATCCCTTAGCATTGTTCCCAAAGGATACAGATCCTTCTCTTTGGCTGATAAAGTTGTTTATCAGGTATCTGCATCCAGTCATGTGCATAGAGCCTCCACTATCAACATACCAAATGCTGTTTAAGCCCCTGGAAACTCTCTGCACATAAAGCAAATTAGTTAGATTTGGAAACCCAAGCCTGTTTGGCTTTGGGTTTGCTCTTGAGAACAGTTACAGTTTGTTCTTGACCAGGTTGAGAAATCCATGTCTTTTTGGCAATGGATTTTTCATGAAGAACCATGGTGGTATTCTTTTTAGGACACCATCAACCTTGGTCATCAGTAGTTCTACCATGTTCTTTAGATTTTGAATCTCAGCAGTTTGTGAAACTGCTGATGATTCTGGTCTAACTACTGACATGGAATTTTGAGAAAAAGATTTTGGTTGAGAATTTTATCTTTTTCTGAGAAAAGGTGTTTTCAGGTTGTTGTTTCTTGGGTTTAAAGACTTTTTCATAATCATTTCTGATTTGATTTCCCACAACCTGTTGTTTAAATTTTTGATTGAACTGAATTCCTTTTCTGTATCTACAAAATTCAGTTTTGTGGTTGAACAGGCCACAAATTTCACATTCTTTTGCCTTTTGTTTTTGATCTAAAGGCAAATTTCTGACAGTTGTGAAAAGATTTTGCTCATCAGTAGTTTTCAGGGTCTCAACTCCTGAAGTAGATGAAACTACTGATGGCTTGTTGTCAGTTTTTGTAAATACTTCTGAAGTACTTTCTTTAAAAATGCCAGGATTTCTGTTTAGAAAGTTTTCATGGAAAGATGTGCATTCTTTCCCTTCAGAAGTTTCATTTGAAACAATTCTTCTCCCATCTTCAGTAGTTTTGGGAGAAAAATCTGTTGGTGTTTCAACATGATGGTATCCTATGCCAAACTTAACATTTGAAGCACTTTGTTTGTTTAGCAGTAGTTGATACCCCTACAAGATTCCACCCATTTTTTCACAAGTGATCCTGGTGTCAGCAAGCTCTTGTCTGACATCTCCCAGGTCATTTAGCATCATTTTGATTTGTGCTTGAGTTTCAATAGCAGAGTCAGTTAATTTAGAAACCTCTTTTGTTTTAGCACACAGTTTTCTTTCTAAATCACATTTTATCTGTGTGTATTTTCTTTCTAAATCATTGGCTTTGCCTTGTAGGTGCAGGTTTGTCTCTCTCTTATGAGAGCAAAAGTTTCTTTGCAAGAGTTTGAGCAAAGTTTTGTCAAAGATTCTTTTGATACCTGAGACAATGCAGATTTTGAGGTACAGCCTTCAAATGCCATTAAGGCAAAGTTCTTTTCTGCCATTGTCTGGTTCTCCCCAGTTGATGTCAAACACTTTGTTGTCTGCATCAGGATTGCACTCTGTGGTGTCATAAGGGAGACTGCTCCAGTCAACATACCCTGAGGTAAAGAGACTTTGTTGAGGGGGTTGTTGAGGCTGTGGAGGAAGTTGAGCAGCTGGAAAGGGAGGGATTGATTGTTGGCTCTGCATCTGTTGAGCAGGCACTTGAAACATATTGTACTTGAGGCATATATTGCTGTTGAGGAGCTTGTGCCTGTACAAAATGAGCACTCCCTTGAGTTCCATTGTTCCTATTATAATTGGGGTTATAGTTATTTCCAGATTGTGATTGGTTAAAGCTAGAGCTTCTACATTCTCTAGCAAAGTGTCCCAACTTCTGACACTTGTGACATCTCAGTTTAGATTTGTCAAAACCAATTTTTGTATTACTGGTCAATCCTGGAAATTTCCTTCCTGACCTTTTATAAAACTTGTTAGTTTTAATGCTTAGCATGGCCAGTTGGTGTAAAATGTCCATTTCTTCCAAGTCATCACTGCTAAAATTTTTCAAATCATCCATGATAAAACATAGATTATCAGCAGTTTGACTTTGGTCATCATTGTCATAACCTGGGAAAGATCTTTCTGATGAGATCCCAGTGGTTATGTCAATATTGTCATAAGATCCATAGGAACAAGTTGGTGAATCTTGTCCCAAAAGTGCTGTACTACCTGGTAGGTAGTCATCAGCAGTTTTACCAGAAGTTTGTAATTTCTTCTTTTGATCGATTTCTCTCTCAAAAGTAAGTAATCTCCCATGGAGTTTTGTAAGAGTGAGGGAGCTAAAATCTGGTGAGGATCTTAAGACAATGGAGTAAGTTTCCCATTTGTCAGGTAGAGACCTTAAAAATCTATGTAACATAGATACTGTTGTATAGGTCTGACCATTTAACTTTAGCTCAGAGATTAATGAGGAGAAATCTTTCAAATTGTTGTGTCAAAGTTTCCCCATTAATATAAGCAAATGTTTCATATTGTTGAGCCAAAATTTCTCTGGTGTTGGCAATCACCTCTTCAGTTCCTCCAAACTGTTCTTTAAGACAGTCCCAAAGTTCTTTGGCACTTTCACAATGTAAAAGGCCAGAGTATATTTCATTTGGGAGAGCCATTGCCAACATAGAGAATGCCTTAGCATCTAGCTCAAGTTTTAGGAAATCCTCATCTGTATAGTCTTTGGGATCCTTAGGAATCCCTTCTTTAGTTTCAAGATTTATATTTACTGGTTTGTGTGGACCATATATCACAGATCTCCAACAACCTGTGTTGGTTTGTGACAAGGTATGTGCCATTCTCTTTTGCCATATATTGTACTCATTTCTCACAAGCATGGCAGGTTTGGTGGCAGAACCAGTATTATGTGGATCCATTTTTAAAGAGTATAGATTTGTCTGATGACTCTTTTAAGTGATGGATATTGATAAAAAGTGAACTTTTGATCTTTTTATTGAATATCAAATAAGAGCTTTGTGTCTGATTCTCAATTTGTTAGATTGATATGTGATCAGATAAACCAATGCTCTGATACCAATTGTTGGATCAGTTTGCTCTTTTTGCTAAGTAAGAACTTGCTATCTTGACACTTAAGTGTTTAGCAAGTCCTTGTAAATCAGATTATAAGCACAGCGGAATGTTATAAGTTAAAGCAACACTTTTTACACTAAGGCAGAGTTATAACTCCCCCTTGATGTTTGAAACTAATAAATGACAAAGTATTTATTATGAATCTAAGTTGTAAATGAGAATTAGATACTTAGAGAGATTCACAATAAATACAGAAATGGAATATAACAATGAGAGTGTTTGAAGGATTTTTCTGTTGAAAATCAATGTCTAAAATAGAAGGTTGAAGCCTTCTATTTATAGACGATTACATGCATGTATCTTGCCTAAAAAGCAAGCACAGAAACTCCAGTGACAAGTTGCACAAGTTGCAACATTGAAAGAAACAAATACAGCTAAAAGTAATATTAAACAACAAACTACTGATGCAAAAAGGCGGTGGGAAATATCTATTGCTAAGTGCTGATGAAGGACAACTACTGAAGAGTAGTTTTGTCTTCAGTACTTCTGAAGTGAACTTGTCTGGTTTGGACTTCAGAACTTCTGCAACTTCAGCACTTCTTCATATCTTCTAATCAGCAGTTTCTTGTCTTCTCTTCAGTACTTCTATACTTAGCCAAAATGACAGAAGTGAATTAGACTAAGGTTTACAAAAGTGGTTTCACCAATCCTCTTTGTCCTAACAATGGTTCAGCAGTTTCAGTATCTTCAGTAGTTTTAGGTGCTGAAGCAGATGTTTGAGTTTGTACATCAGCAGTTGTTGAATCAGAAGTTTGTGAAACTTCTGATGGTTTGGAAGTTGACTTAATGACTGTTTGAGGAGTCCATGGTGCTGGATCCTCATCATCAAACCTTTGATCACCATAATAAGTAGGTTTAGATGAAGTAACAGTCTTTTCAGGTCCAAAATGGAAGCTGTCAAGGTCAAAAAGTTCAGCAGGATGTGCTGGAATAAGAGTGTGTTTTGACTCATTGAACTTGACATTCAGTGTTTCTTCTACTATCCTGGTTCTTGAGTTAAAAACCTTGTAGGCTTTTCTTGTGGAAGAGTAACCAAGAAAGTAACCTGAATCAACTTTGGCAGCAAACTTTGAAATAGAGTCTTTGATGTTTAGAATGAAACATTGACATCCAAAAGCCCTGAAAAAGGAGATAAGGGGCTTTATGCCATGAAGAACTTCATAGGCAGTCTTGGAGTGTCTCTTGTTGACAAGGACTCTATTTTGAACATAGCATGCAGTGTTAACCGCTTCAGCCCAGAAATACAATGGTAGGCCTGAATCAGCTAACATTGTTCTTGCTCCTTCAATTAAGGTTCTGTTCTTCCTTTCTACTACACCATTTTGTTCAGGAGTTCTGGGAACACTGTATTGTCTAATAATCCCTTTAGACAAGCAGAATTCATCCAGAGTTTTGTTCCTGAACTTTGTCCCATTGTCACTTCTAATGGCTTTGACAGATAGAGAATATTGTTTCTCTATTTGTAGAATGAAGAACTTGATGATTTCAGCAGCCTCATCCTTGGAAAATAAGAAGAATACCCATGTAAATCTTGAATAGTCATCAATGATGACTAAGCAGTACTTCTTCTTACCAAGGCTCATGATTTTTATAGGCCCAAATAAGTCCATATGGAGTAGTTGAAGACATGCAGTTGTTTTTTATTCTTCAATAGACTTATAGGAGGACTTATGCTGTTTTCCCTTTAAACAGGATACACAGTGTTCTTGACATTGGTATACCTTTAAAGGTAGACCTCCGACCAAGCCCATTTTTGTGACTTTATTTATGGTTTTAAAGTTCACATGGCCAAGTCTCATGTGCCAGAGATCAGTCTCTGAAGTTGATGCCTTTGAGAAGAAACAGGCAGTATTGTTCAGTACTTTGTCTTTTTCAATGTCCACTGCATAGACATTGCCGCACCTTTTAGCTATCAACAAAGTATGATCTTCAATGATCTTCTCTATCAACTTCTGGCCTTCTGGTGATATGATCTTGCATGTTGTCTTTGTGAAAAAGGAAGAATATCCTTTATCACACATTTGTGACACACTTAGCAAGTTGTACTCAAGGTTTTCAACCAGATTGACCTTGTCAAACTGTATTTTGCCAGAGGAGACATTGCCATGTCCCAGCACATATCCCTTAGCATTATTCCCAAAGGATACAGATCCTTCTCTTTGACTGATAAAATTGTTTATCAGGTATCTGCATCCTGTCATGTGCATTGAGCCACCACTGTCTACATACCAAATGCTATTTAAGCCTCTGGAAAACTCTCTGCACGAGATAGCAAATTAGTTAGATTTGGGAACCCAAGCCAGTTTGGCTTTGGGTTTGCTCTTGAGAACATTTACAGTTTGTTCTTGACCAAGTTGAGGAATCCAGGTCTTTTTGGCAATGGATTTTTCATTAAGAGCAATGGTGGTATCCTTTTGAGGACCACCATCAACTTTGGTCATCAGTAGTTGTACCATGTTCATGAGATCTTTAATCTCAGCAGTTTGTGAAACTGCTGATGATTTAGGTCTAACTACTGAAAGAGAATTTTGAGAAAAAGATTTTTGTTGAGATTTTGTCTTTTTCTGAGAAAAGGTTTTTACTGGTTGTTGTTTCCTGGGAGAAAAAAGTTTCTATAAAATCATTTCTGATTTGTTTTCCCTCAACCAGTTGTTTAATTTTCTTATTGTACTGAATACCTTTTCTGTATCTGCAAAATTCTGTCTTGTAGTTGAACAGACCACAGATTTCACATTCTTTTGTCTTTTCTTTCAAAGACAAGTTTCTGACTGTATTGATTGGTTTTAGGTCATCAGTAGTTTTCAGGTTCTCAACTCCTGATGTAGTTGAAACTACTGATGGCTTAATGTCAGAATTAATCAGTACTTCTGAAGAACTTTCTTTATGAGTTTTTAGAAAGTTTTCATGGAAAGATGTGCATTCTTTCACTTCAGAAGTTTCACCTGAAACAATTTTTCTCCCATCTTCAGTAGTTTTGGGGGAAAAATCTGTTGGTGTTTCAGTGTGATTGTACCCTATGCCAAACCTAACATTTGAAGCACTTTGTTTGTTTAGCAATAGTTGGTACCCTTACAAGATTCAACCCATTTTTCACAAGTGACCTTGGTGTCAGCAAGCTCTTGTCTGACATTTCCTAGGTCATTTATCATGATTTTAATTTGTGCTTGAGTTTCAATAGCAGTGTTAGTTAATTTAGAAACTTCTTTTGTTCTTGTAGAAAGTTTTCTTTCTAAATCACATTTCATCTGAGTGAATTTTCTCTCAGGGTCATTTGCTTTACCTTGTAAGTGCACATTAGTCTCTCTTATGAGAGCAAAAGATTCTTTGCAAGAAGTTGAACAAAGTTTTGTCAAAGATTCTTTAGATACCTGTGACAAGGCAGATTTTGAGGTGCATCCCTCAAATGCCATTAAGGCAAAGTTCTTTCTGCCATTGTCAGGCTCTCCCCAGTTGATGTCAAACATCTTATTGTCTGCATCAGGATTACACTCAGTAGTGCCAAAAGGAAGACTGCTCCAGTCAACATACCCTGAAGTAAATAAACTTTGTTGTGAGGGTTGCTGAGTCTGTGGTGGTGGTTGAGCAGCTGGAAAGGGAGGGATTGATTGTTGGCTTTGCATCTGTTGAGCAGGCATCTGTACATATTGTACTTGTGGCACATATTGGTGTTGTGGAGCTTGTGCCTGTAGAAAATGTGCATTCCCTTGTGTTCCATTATTCCTGTTATAATTGGGGTTAAAATTATTTCCAGACTGAGATTGGTTAAAGCTAGAGGTTCTACACTCTCTAGCAAAGTGTCCCAACTTTTGACACTTGTGACATCTAAGTTTAGATTTGTCAAAACCAATTTTTGTTGAGCTGTTGAGTCCTGGAAACTTCCTTCCTGACCTTTTGTAAAATTTATTTGTTTTTAAACTTAACATGGCCAGTTGGTGTAGAATATCCATTTCTTCCAAGTCATCACTGCTGAAATTTTTTAAATCATCCATGATAAAACACATGTTATTAGCAGTTTGACTAAAATCATTATTGTCATAACCTGGGAATGATCTTTCAGATGAGATCCCAGCAGTTATGTCAATATGGTCAAAAGATCCAAAACTATTTGAACAAGTTGGTGGGTCTTGTCCCAATAGTGATGTACTACCTGGTAGATAGTCATCAGCAGTTTTGCCAGAACTTTGTAACTTTTTCTTTTGATCAATTTCTCTTTCAAAAGTAAGTAATCTCCCATGAAGTTTTGTAAGAGTGAGGGAGCTAAAGTTTGGTGAAGATCTTAAGACTATAGATTATGTTTCCCATTTTTCAGGTAAAGACCTTAAAAATCTATGAAGCATAGATACAGTTGTGTAGGTCTGACCATTTAATTTTAGCTCAGATATTAATGAGGAGAATCTTTCAAATTGTTGTGTTAAAGTTTCCCCATTGATGTGAGCAAAAGTTTCATATTGTTGAGCAAGGATTTCTCTGGTGTTGGCAATCACCTCTTCAGTTCCTCCAAACTGTTCTTTGAGGCAGTCCCAAAGCTCTTTGGCACTATCACAATGTAATAGGCCAGAGTAGATTTCATTTGGGTGTGCCATTGCCAACATAGAGAAAGCTTTAGCATCAAGCTCAAGTTTTAGGAAATCATCATCTGTATAGTCTTTTGGGTCTTTTGGAATTTCTTCTTTAGTTTCAAGATTGATATTTACTGTTTATGAGGACCATATATCACAGATTTCCAGCAACCTGTGTTGGTTTGTGATAAGGTATGTGCCATTCTCCTTTGCCAGATATTATATTCATTTCTTACTAGCATAGCAGGTTTATTGGCAGAACCAGTATTATGAGGATCCATTTTAAAGAGTATTGATTTGTCAAGTATCTCTTAAAGTGATGGATGTTGATAAAAGTGAACTTTTAATCCTTTATTGAATATCAATAAGAGCCTGTGTCTGATTCTCAATGTGTTAGATTGATATGTGATCAGATAAACCAGTGCTCTGATACCAATTGTTGGATCAGTATTGCTCTTTGTGTGAACTTGCTAGTGAACACTTAAGTGTCTAGCAAGTTCTTTATCAGTAATAGCACAGCGGAATGATATGAGTTTAAAGCTACACTTATCAACATGAGTTATTACTCCCCCTGGATGTTTGATAAAACTAAAGACAAGTATTTAATGAGAATCTAAGCAATGAATGAGAATGAACACTTAAACAGATTCTCAGTAAATGAAATGGTAATAACAATGATAAGCTTTGAAGGATTTCCGTATTAAAATCAATGTCTAAAACAGAGGGATGAACCCATCTATTTATAGACCTTACAAATACATGAACCTTGCCAAAAAGCAAGTTCAGAGACAAGTTGCAACAAGTTGCAATCTTGGAACTTGTACAAAAAGTAAAAGTAATACTAAACTAATAAACTACTGAAACATAAGGCGGTGGAAAAGATCTTGAACAAGTGCTGATGAATGACAAACTACTGATGAGTAGTTTGTCTTCAGTAGTTCTTCAGTGAACTGTCTGGTTTGGACTTCAGAACTTCTGATGTGTTTCTTCTTCAGTACTTGTAGAATCCTTCTTCAGCAGTTTAGTCTTCTTTCTTCAGTAGTTCTATGCTTAGAATAATTTGACAGAAGTGAATTAGACTAAGGTTTGCAAAAGTGGTTTCACCAATCCTTTTTGTCCTAACAGATTACTTTCAACCAAATCGTATCAAATGTTTTATAATCAACCACACATTGGTCATAGCTTTTGGATAAATGAGATAGAGGATGCAGGGATTTCGATTTATTTATTTCGTTTCATTAGTGAAAAATTAAATTATTAAATGTCATGGGTGGGTGACATAATTATTGGGGTGGATCAAGATAATTCTAGTGGGCCCGATCTAAATGATCCAAAAAGAATTAATACATGGGCAGTGGGCTTCCATTTTTAGCAGAGATAAGAATAAAAGAAAGGGACTTAATAAAATGAAAGCTCGGTGGCCTGACAACAAAAATAGATCCAGACACAAAATAATAATTTCGGATCTTAACTCTAATATTTCGGACCGTGATAAGTAAAGATGGAGGCTTTTGAGCTCAAAGAAATGGGTGAGAGTGTGTGAAATTAAGTGTGATTTGGTTTGGTTGGGTGTTTGGTGAGCGCCTTAAATGTGTGGACAGAAACAGGCTACCCATCCATCCCTCCCTATAGTCCCATCACATCTATCTTCTATCTATACATAATAAAACAAAATAGCTTTCCCCAAACGTTTTGCCACCTGTCCCGTTTCCGTCTACTTTGCTACTAATTTGCCCTATTTTCCATTTTTTTTATTTCTTTTTAAGATTTCTATTCAACATTCCTTTTTTTCAGTAAGAATTTTTTATTTTTGTTTGTTTATTTCTTGGTTCCTGCCATCAGATTACTTTTTTTTTTATTTTGTTTGATTGATTTTGTTAATATAATTATGAGCTAGCATAGATGTTGTATCTAAACCATTTTGTTGCAGACTCAGACAAGTGTAATTAGTAAAAAAAAATGGTTGTGTATTTGTGAAGCTGGGCAACGAAGACGATTACGGTATGATTAACTCAAACAAATGCTAAATTAGCAGACACTAATGATGTTGATAAGTTTGCGAAACATAGATTTCAAGTAGAAAGACTATGTTCATGACCATGATTATAGAATTATTTTGCTGATACAAAGACAATTTCATGTTCTGTTTTGTGCATATACCCAAATTTCTTTGACAAAACGGGTGGGTTTAAACAGCGGTACTTTTGGTCGTTTCGGGTAAAATGAAACAAACAGAGGAGGTTATTCATGTGTTTAATATATATGCCCCAAGATGTCAGTGCAAAAAAGGAGGTTTGGGTAGCAGTTACAGCTATTTTAGAAACTTTGAATGGACTGAAGGTGCTAATGGGTGATTTTAATGCGGTGAGAAGTTCGGAGGAGCAAAAAAATGCGGAATTTAAGTCGGCCTGCACAGATGCTTTCAATAGTTTCCTCGACGATAATGGGTTAATGGAATATGCAATGGGTGGAAGGTGATTTACAAGAATATCACAAGCAGGGGATAAGTTTTAGTAAAATCGACCGCATTCTGGTGTGTCATGAATTGTGGAACAAATGGCCTAATGTTGCGGCTACCGCTTTTCCAAGGGTAATTTACGATCATAGTCCGGTCATGCTATCAACTACGGGGAGTAACTTTGGGGTTGTACCATTTCGTTTCTACAACTCATGGCTTAAGAATCAAGGTTTGGCAACGATCGTGTCAGGTGCAATCCGGGGCATTGAGATTGAAGTTCCACCAGATGTTATGTTTGCTAAGAAGCTGAAACTCTTGAAATGGGATTGGGCAACGGGGGAAAAGGAAAAGGGCGTTCATGAAAACAGGAATTGGAGGGAAGCTGGATAGCTTAGATGACTTGATAGAAACTAGAGCACTGACAGATCAGGAAAAGGATTTATGGGCAGGGTATAAGAAAATCGTTGGACACAACAAGAGAAGTTGAAGTCGATGATTTGAAATAAAAGGCGCGTGTTAAGCGGGCGTTAGAGGGAGACGAGAACACTAGTTTTTTTCAAGGTATAATAATCAAAACGTCATGGGCAAACGGGTAAAATGGGGTTATAATTAATGGGAATTGGTGTGTGGAGCCGTCGGTTATCAAAGAGGAAGTGAAAAGGTTTTTTGCAAGTAAATTTAGAGAGCCGATACAATATCGACCTGTGTTTCATTGTCCGAATCCGGGCAGATTATCAGCCGAGGAAGCTACATGTTTGGTGGCCCGTTTACGCTGGAAGATTTAAAGGAAGCAGTTTGGGAGTGTGGGTCGAATAAGGAGCCGTGATCGGATGGTTTTTATTTTGACATCATAAAACATTTCTGGGAGACATTTAAGGAAGATTTGGTTGGTGTTATGAATTGATTTTATCAAGCAGGAGAGATCAGCCATGGGTGTTCATCATCCTTTTTAGCGCTAATCCCAAAAATCCTGGACCCGTTATCTTTCAATGACTATAGACCAATTAGTCTTTTAGGAGTGATTTCCAAGCTTATTTCCACTATCTTAGCTGAAGGATAAAAAGGGTAGTGGGATCGCTGATCTCTGAGGATCAATCGGGTTTTGTGGCGAATCGAAATATTCTGGACGGACCATTGATTCTGAATGAGGTGATCTCATGGGTGAAGAAAATGAAGGCGAAGGCCTTCATTTTCAAAATAGATATGGAAAAGGCCTATGACTCGCTAAACTGGGCGATAGGCTGGTAACCCGAGAAAAGACGTTCTCCGCCAAATACCTTCTCAGGTCTAGGCGCAACACATCACTTGACGTAACCCGAGAAAAGTGGTTTTCGCCTAATACCTTCTCAGGTCCAGGCGCAACACGTCACTTCTAGGCGATGGCTTGACGTAAACGGAGAAGTACGTTCCCCCGCACTCAACAATCATTTAAGTCCAACGCTCCACCCACTCTTTCTACAAGATCAGGAGAAGCGCTAGACTGAGAGGACTTGAAGGGATAGGGTCCGCACTTCGGGCGCAGAGTGCAACCCTATCCCATAAAACAACCAAGTACATGATCCCCTTGGATAGAAGCTGATGACCGGTCGTCACGGGTCATGCAAAACCTAAATAACCTAGGTAGTCAGGGTAAGTAGGGAATATCGAATCCTCGAGGAGCATGTGGTCAACTTTACACTAAGTGTTTTTTCACCTAAACTAGTTACAAAATAAATCTGTAAAATACAATTTGAAGCTTGCTAGTTTATCTTTTTGGTTGTTTTATAAAAATGGTAATAGAAATAATCTAACAATAAATAAGATAAATGTAACTTCCGCCCGGGATCCTATTACTCTATATATTAAAACATAACACATTAGGGAATAGTAACTATTTTGTTTTTGTCTGTATGTCTTTTTGGTGAGGTGAAACCTCATGTACTCACTAGTTTGTATAATCTTGCAACTTATTTGAATTGATTACACGAACACCACATAGACATGGCCTTGGGAATATTTGTTTTGGACTATTAACTACGGACGATTATCAATGCTAACCAAACAACCTATTAACTAGGATGATTTTCTATACCAACCGAACAACCTAATTACGATAACTAAGGACGATTATAGGTACCAACCGAACAACCTAATTATCCTGTTAAGATAACTAAGGACGATTATAGGCATCAACCGAACAACCTAACTAACCTGTTACAAGCATGAATCTGAACTATATATCATATGCATACTACGATGCTAGATTGAAAAAACCATACATCAACACACCACAGATTCAAACCATAAACAACAGTAAATCCAACCCAAACACAAAATCCAACCCAAACCATACATCACTACAATCACACTCACACTCTCAAGATTATCAACAAGATAATCTGATTCTTAATCCTAACAGATCTATAGACCAACTTGATTTATTCGAGATGAACAAATCAAGAACCTAATCTAAACCCTAGGAATTGTGAGGAAGAAGGAGACTTTTATATACTGGAAACAAATAAAGAGATCGTAAACTGAGAAAGATGAGAGAAAGGATGTATTTATACAGCCTCTCAAATCTTCTACGAAGAAAGCACAAGTCACTCTATTCTTAGTCATTTATCTTTACACAATCCGTGTGAGACTCAATCCAATGGCTGAGATTCTTTCTCATCATCCAAACGGATCACAAAGATGATGCTAGGGGTATAGGGTTTATCCATGGTGTAAGAAGAGGAAATGACAAGACTATATAACCCACAACTCCAGAAGGGTTTAATTTCATCTTGATTGACAATACGAAGGGGGTGTACAATGAGAAGCGACATTCACCAACTTTTAAGACTAGTTTGACGTGTTAATGTGCCCTTTCCCAATGACTCTTAGGGACGGGGCGCCACCAGAAAAAGTCACGGGTACCCCATTACCAAGGTATCCCGTACCCTCGACATTCCCCACCCCTAAACCATCTCAACCCATTCAGTCTTGACTTGGGCTTCTAATGCGCCTGAACCGCTTTCTCGCTCTTATCACGCCCTTTTCCCACACATTTATAGAATACTTATGCATCCGAATCATACACACACATTTATGCTTTTGCGTGTTACTTTCTTTTATTTTAAATGGTAACATAACAATATACGATACTTGAAATAACCCAACACACATTAAATGTTAAAAGTTTTATGATAATCCACACCATACGAATTGGGTAAATATTTGAGTGAGTAAATAATTATGTGGCAACATGTGAAACAACCTTATTGCATAGAAGCATATTTTCATATAAAGATAAGCATTTGGCGTCATGGGTTAGGATCAAATACACAAGACACTTTTTCTAGAAAGGGTGAGAAGGATTGTGATCCATTGATCATATATTTTAATGGTTGAGATTAGTTTGTTTGAAAAAAATAAATAATAAATTAGAGGAAGGGCATAAAAGGAAAACCACATTTGTTGACTTTCTCTCTCCACATGCAATGCACATATCAATTCCCCCATCATTTTAAAACGTCTATAACTTTTTCATACGACATTTTTTTTTTCAAAAAAATTTCACCATATTAACGAGCGTTTTTTTATCTTTAATATGAGTACCACATTGCTACATTAAAATTGAAAAAAAAATTCATGCTAAATGAGTTTTCTTCTCCGTTGTGTCTTTCTGCTCGTTCATTGTGTTATAGTATGCATGTGTGCTTTATAAATATGTTATTTATGTTTTTTTAGTCTACACATAATTTAACTTTGTCCATTGTGTTTTTAGTATGCTTTTAATTATGTTTTACGCAAATGAGTTTTGTATTTAGGTGTACATTGTGTTTTATTATGTTCATTGTGTTTAAGTCTCTTATTCATTGTGTTTTAGTCTTCTGTTCATTGTGTCTTTTATATGTCGTCCATTGTGTTTTACACAATTGGGTTTTTAACTTTTTTTTTTTCAAAAGTATTCATTGTATTTTAGTCTTCTGTCCATTGTGTCTTTCGTATGTCATCCATTGTGTCTTACGCAACTGGGTTTTCAACTTTTTTTTTCAAAAGTATTCATTGTGTTTTAGTCTTCTATTCATTGTGTCTTTAGTATGTCGTTCATTGTGTTTTACTAGACTCTTGAATGTGTTTTATACCCTATATTTAATTGGTGTTCATTGTGTTTTACATTCCATTGTGTCTTACGTAAGTGGGTTTTGAATTTTTTTTTTCTAAAGTATAGCAATATGGTACTCATATTAAAGATAAAAGGACGCTCAATTTTATGGTATAATTTTTTTTAAAAACGAATGACGTATAAAAAAGTTACGGGCATTTAAAAATGAAGGTGGAAATGGCATGTGACTTGCATGTGCATATGTTTTTGACAAAATTACCCCTCCCACTTGTTAATCCTTTGGACACATGTCATTTTCTAGTGGCTTCTCACCCTTCTCATTTTTTGTAGCCTTTGTAGAATAACCCAACCCTTGGCGTCATTAGCCAACTTAAATATATCATTGTTGCGCATAAGCTATAGTAACAAGTGTGCATTAAATAATTACCTATTAAAGAGTAGGTTAATCAAATAAGGACCATGATAGGTTGATGCAAGTAGTCAACACTCAACACTAATGTTTTTCTTTATTTTATATCTTAATCTTAATTATAATAACCCCTTTTCAATGTTCATTGACTTTTATATATATATAAATTCAAGGGTAGTGTACTAGTGTTTGGTTTACATAATTTTCTTTTGAATTATATTGTTATGGAAGTGTGAAAAAAATATCTATTAATAAAAGAATTTACTTGTGATGATGTGACATTCAATGGAGACCTCAACCCCTCTTTAAATGTGCCATGTGACACGTTGAGATGAGAGTGTTTAATTTTTTTATTATTATTAAATCTAATAATAAAATTAATTACAAGATATATATATATATGTAAGAATTTAAAATAAAAGATTTACTTTACTAATTAAAAACAAAATTGAATTTTTCTTTCTTAGAAAAAATTACACCGTTAGTCCTTATGGTTTCCACCAAATTTCAATGTAAGGTATTAAGGTTTTATTGTTTCACTTTAAGGTATTAACCTTTTAATTTGTTTCAATGTCAGGTATTAGGGACTAACCTAGTTAAAACTTAACTGAGTTTGAGGGGTATTAACAGAAAAACAAAATAAAAGCCAAAACCCACTTGTACAAGACTCGAACCTGGGACCTTGGCTTATTAAAAGAACAGGCAAACCAGCTGATCTAAGCTACCAGATGGTTATTATTCCGATCAGATTCTTTATAAATGAAATCGATGCAGGTCATCTTCCCCAATTCAACCCAAAGCAAACCCTAACGGTGTAATTTTTTTCTCTTTCTTATATTTAATCCAATAATTTTTAAACGTTGATATCTTTTATATACGAGAGTTTTTAAAGAAAAAAAATTACACCAAATTAACGAGCGTTTTATTATCTTTCCAACGAGTACCATAGTGCTATATAAAAAACGGAGAAAAAACGACTATTTTCTGTGGGGTTTCGTTCATACAGGAAAAAAACACAAAGTGTTCAGGTTATTCATTAATCATGTTTTTTCTTTTAAACGAGGTTCTTATCTACGATGTTGAAATTCAGCCCAATCGCCATGTTATCATTGGAATTTTACTCTTCTAAAGATGGATAGGTATACTTCATCAAGAGAAGCTAGGAGAAAGAATCACGCAATACTACAAAACATGGTGTCACCTTATAGCAAGGTTATTTTTTTATTTATTTAATTACAAGAGTAATAATTATTACTATAAGTATTAGTATTATTAGAATGATTATATTTTCAACCCCGGGACCAGTGGCGGATGGAATAAGGGATGAGGGGGGTGGTATGCACCCACTCAAAGTTTTGAATTTGCATGTAAATATTATATAACTAGCAAGAAACTCGCGCGATGCGGCGGCGGCAACAATATACAACGCAGTATTCACGATCTGTTAGTTTATTAATCCTCCTGTATATTATGATAGAAAGTTGATCAATTTGTTTATCACAATCTACATCTATGTGTTTAAGAAAAATTAGATTACATGTTATATTTAAAATAAATAAAAATTGCCTTTACAACCGAAAAATATTAAATATTCATCAGCCTCTAAATAATTTCTTGTAAAGACATTCATATTCACATAAAACTGTTTCCAATGTTTTCAACATATATCTTCCATACCATGGTTGTTACCTTGTAGACTGCTGGTACAAAAAAAAAATCAAAAGTAATAAGATAAATTTGTTTAGGCTAAGATGTAAAAAATAAAATTAATTTAAAAATATCTCCTCATCCGTTAAACCATCCCAATTGAGTATCGTTAATTTGGATTTGACATCAAGTTTCTTGCAAAGCTAAATTATTTCTAACCTTGAGTGTATAATCATTTTTTTTTCTAACATCAATGTCCTTAAACATAATGTCATTTATTGGTTCAATATGACTGTAATTATATAAAAAAAAAGATTTCGTGATTTAATAACGTGAAAATGAAGCTAAAACGAATTAATAATGAAAAGACTGTTGCTACTTAGATATTGTATTTCTCTGTTTAAGTAACTTGAAACAACACAGTCAATGAAAATTTCAAACAATGATTTTTCGTATATAAAATGTATTTTATATATCAAGCTATTCTAATACAAAAATAGCTAAGCATATTTAGTTTTAATTAATCAAATATTTAATTAATGTGGATTGATTTGTTTTATTTTGTTTGTTCAGAACACTATAAGAAATATAGTTTTAAACTTAGAGTGAAAGACCATATATTAAAAAATAGGTTAATTAACGTTCACGATTTAAATTTAAATTTAATAACATATAATTAAATACGCTATCTTAAAAAAATAATTTTTTTTAATAATATTTACTTCTATTAGCTAATAAACATTTTCAAATCATGTCTAGTAATTTATTTCTAATTTTGTATTAAAATATAATCATATTAATTAATTTTATAAATGGGTTTATTTAAGGTACATGATTTAAATTTAAAGTTAATAACATATAAATATGTTATATAAAAAAGAATCACTAATGTTTAAATAATTTTTAATTCTGTTAGTTAATAGATCTTTTTAAAGTATGTCTAATAATTTATTTCAAATTTTGTATTAAAACATAATTATATTAAATGCGAAAACATAATATAAATATGTTAAATAGAATTTTAGTATTTATATTAATAACAGGAATCATTAAATTCGTTTTTAAGGATTTCTGTTACAACTATGATTATTAATGTATTTATATTATGATTTTGCAAATCAATTAATATAATTATATTTGAATTTATTATATTAAATAGTAAAATTAGAGAACTCAGGGAGTGCCATGTGTCCTTCATGTGTTTTGTTTTATTAGTATAGAAAGAAGAAATATAGGGCTATTATGGGTACTAAATTTGTATGTTACGTGTACTTTGGGATTCATGGTCCATATATAAAAAAAGATATAGGGTCTCACAAATATAAACTATATAAGGTCACAAGGGGTGGTTACCCTTTTTATCACATTCATCACACTATCACACCCAATCATCTTGTGTTATCTCATTTCATCACATTTTAACACATTTTATCACTAAAACTATGTGATGGTATTCACAATAATAACTTAAACCATTACACCCAATAACCTTGTGACACCTCATTCCATCACACCCATTACTATTTTTTATAATAAAATAAGAGAGAGGGTGATGGTTTTAGTGGTCCCCACCTTCTTTTTAATAAAAACAAAATTGTGATCTTGGTGAATCTCCGTGATGGATATGATGGAGTTCGTCACGGCCGTGAAAATTTCAGAAGGGACGGTGTTTCGTGGTATCACGGCAATCACGGGGTGGCCATCACGGACCGCCCTACGGCATAAGTGGGAAATTTATTTTGTATAGCCAAAAGAAAACATAGTTGAAGTGTTGTCAACATCAAGACAGAGTATGGTGTTTACTTCCATTTTAAATCTGTGTGAAGATTTGTATCAAATAGAACGTGTCACTCTAGCGGCCATTGATCATCCCCATTTTTAATCGAATTTTAGAGGCTCCGGGAACTACACACACATGAGAAGCCGAGGGGGCAACACTTTCCGACACCGGAAGAAATGGGGGCAATCGGATCACAGACAGGTGACCACATTTTTCGTATCCAACCTACCAAAAGGTGTAACAGACTCGATGCTTTGGATGGCCTTTCAGCCACACGGCATCGTAAAGGATGCGTATGTTGCGAGGAAGACGGATTCAAGGGGGAACTGGTTCGGGTTTGTGAGGTATGTTGGGGTCAACAACCTAGACGAGGTCTTAAAGAATATGAAAACGGTCAAGATTATGGAGGCAAAGGTGGGTGTGTCTGTCGCCAAGTACGATAAGAACAATAGAAGGGTGGTGCAACCGGTTGTGAAAGAAAATACGTATCATCAGGGTGCCGAAGGTGGTATGAATACCAACAGGGAGTATGTCCCGACGACTAAATCGAATGGTAAGTCATTTAGGAATGTGGTGACCGGCGAAAATGAAGAACCTGCTACATCTTCCAAGGTGCTGGTGGTAGAAGAGAGGGCTGCTTTGTACCCGAACCACTGCATCATGCGGACGGTGATTGGCGAAGCAAAAGATATTGAAGCGTTAAAGAAAGTAAAGTCGATGATGAAAGCAGGTGGATACGTGGAAAGCCCGGTGAGCATTATAGGTGGTATGAAGGTTATGCTAGTCTTCAGGGATAAGCGGACGACTGTTGAATTCATTAACAGGAAAGACTCATTATGGGGGGAATTATTCACAACAGCAACACTGTGGGAGGGAGGGTTCATGGAGTTCGAACGGGTTGTATGTTTGAAAGTCAGGGGAATGCCGTTGCAATTAAGGGAGAGCATCTTCTTTGACAAGGTGGGTGAACTGTTCGGGAGAGTGGTCAAGAATTCGGATTTTTCTTGGCTAACGACGGATAACAGGGTTGGCAGAGTTTGGATTTCTGCATCTAGTAATAATCGCATTGCTGAAGAGATTAGTGTGGTTTGGGATGGGAATTCCTTTATGGTTTGGGTGGAGGAGGAAGATGATCAGCTCATATCGTCAGTGGCTGGAGAACTTATGTCTAATGATGCGGTGTCTCCGGTTTGTTCCGAGGGATCTGTTGCCGCCGGGGATGAGCTCGAAGAAGGAGAATTCCGTAGAGAGTGCGGTGACGGTCACTCTTCGGAAATGAATCATCAGCCGGCGTCTGTGCATGGGGATGCTGGAAAAGTTTTGGGGAGTCCAAAAGCCCCCTCTGGGGCAGACGTGCATGGGAAGGGCAACTCAATCAATGGGGGTATTGGGACAAGTGAAAATATGCATACGCCAAAGGAGAAGTGTGGTTGTGGGGCCGGTCAACAAAAGTCTTTTAACTTAAATGAACCCATTAATTCCTTTTCAGTGGGCCATGGTGCAAGCAATGGTTTGGGTCAAAAATCCAGGAAGAGGCCAATATTTATGAGAAGCCCATCACACGAGTTGGAGCCTGAGGACCTGAACAGTAATGATCAAAATGATTGTGGGACCTCTTTACTTGACCGCATTAGGGCGGTTAATGGTGCAAACTTACAAGGTGTCTCTAACCATGACACAGAGTCCCCAGTTGCAAACGATGATACAATTGATGGTCTTAATACAGAGGAGGGTGGGGCTCCAAATATAACCGATGATTTTATTACAACCGCTGTGTATACGGAGCCGATGGTCGAGGATACTGCCCCAAGTCCCAACAGTGTAGTAGTCCAGGATGTGGTTGAGGAAGTTGATTGTACCATCCGGGTTGGTGATATGGTTGGAATCGGACTCAGGAATTTTGAGGAGCTAGTGGTAGAATCAGTTAATGGAGAGGGTGATGTAATTGGTGATCAATGAATATGTTAAGCATTAACATCAGGGGGGTGAGGGATGATAGCAAAACATCCTGGGTCCGTGGTTTGAAGACTAGTAACGGGGCACACTTTATGGGTATACAGGAATCAAAGTTATGTCAAGACTCCTTTTTTCAGATGAGTAGTCTCTGGGGTAGATCGTTGTTCGTTGTTGACCAGGTGTACGCTGAAGGGAGATCGGGTGGAATAATAAGTATTTGGGATCCGACTATTTTCCAGGTTACTGGCAGTGTTAAAAATAGAAACTTTTTGTTGACAAGTGGTGTTTTATTACCGACGGGCTCTATACTGAATGTAGTAAATGTTTACGCGCCTAATGACGTGGTGAGAAGAAGGGCACTATGGGAAGAACTTATCAGTTTAAAGAGCTCTATGACAGGTATGTGGGTCTTTTTTGGCGACTTTAATGATGTAAGGTGTAGTTCTGAACGGAGGAATACGGTTTTTGTGGCGTCAAATACGATACTTTTTAATGATTTTATACAAAGGGCGGATTTGAAAGAATTCAACATGGGGGGTCATCAATATACTTACATGTCTGATAATGGCAGTAAGCTTAGTAAACTCGACAGATTTCTGGTTTGTGATGGTTTTATGTCAAATTGGTCGGATGCTTCGGTCACTGCCCTATCTAGATATTTGTCCGACCATAGCCCGGTAGTTTTGTCGGTGGTGGCTTCGGACTTCGGTCATACTCCCTTTAGATTTTTTAATACTTGGTTGGAATTACCGGGGTTTTTGGATTTTGTTGCTGGCCTCTGTTCGGGGTTTAGATTCAGTGGTCCGCCAGATTTGGCACTAGTCGTTAAGCTGAAGTTTCTAAAAAAGAGAATTAGGTGGTGGGTGGAGGCGCAGAGATCTAGAAGTGAAGCTGAGTATAGTCGTATGATGGGTGAAATAAACAGATTGGAGTTGTTGGCTGAATCACGGGACCTGACACAATCTGAACTAAATAATAGGAACGAATGCAAGGTGTTTGTTATGGAACAAGACAGCCGAAAACAGAAGGATTTGAAGCAAAAAGCCAGGGTTCGTTGGGCAATCGATGGGGATGAAAACTCGGGATTTTTTCATGGGGTTATAGGTGCGAACTTGTCTTCAAACAGAATCAACGGGTTGTTGGTGGACGGGGAGTGGATCTCGAACCCGGCTTTTATTAAGGACAGGGCCTTTGTTTTCTTTAATGAAAAATTCCGTGAACCTTTGCCGAGTAGGCCGAGTATTGTGTGTCCTCGCCTGCGTAAGCTTTCAAGTGCTGATGCGAACTTGCTGGTAAAACCGTTTTCAGTGCAGGAAATTAAGGATGCCGTGTGGGCTTGTGATGGTGAAAAGGCACCCGGGCCAGACGGGTTCAATTTCAAGTTTCTAAAAAGGTGTTGGAATGGTCTTCAAGGTGAGTTTGTTAGGTTTTTTGATCAGTTCTATGATGGGGCAGAATTGGGACCAGGTTTTGCGACTTCGTTCATAGCATTGATTCCTAAGAAGGTCGACCCGATGGATTTCCAAGACTTTAGGCCTATAAGCCTTGTTGGGTGCGTCAATAAAATACTATCAAAACTGTTGGTGGGAAGACTTAAGCTGGTTATCGATAAGTTAATATCGCCCGAACAATCGGCTTTTTTGTCAGGTAGGAATATCACGGATGGCCCTTTGATGTTAAACGAGGTGATAGGTTGGATGAAACGGGCAAAAAGACAAGGGATGATTTTTAAAGTAGACATAGAGAAGGCTTATGATTCCCTTAATTGGGTGTTTTTGGAATCTATTATGACCCAAATGAACTTCCCTGATAGATGGTGCAAGTGGATAATGGCCATAGTCTCTTCGGCGCGCACCTCAGTTCTTATAAATGGATCTCCTACCCAAGAGTTTGTTTGCCAACGTGGCTTGCGGCAAGGAGATCCTATTTCCCCGTTTTTGTTTGTGATCGCTATGGAGGCAATGTCGTGCATTATGAAGCGTGCGTGCGAAGTTGGTTTGTTTCGGGGGTTAGTATGCGGTTCAAATGGGATGGTGTTGTCACATTTATTATACGCGGACGACGTGGTGTTCTTGGGCGAATGGTCCGAATCAAATGCTAGAAATCTCAAGCGCATTCTGAGGTGTTTTTACTTAACCTCGGGATTGAAAACAAATCTTAGGAAGTGTTCTGTGTTTGGCGTGGGAGTGGATGATGCGGCGGTACATTCAATGGCTGGGATTCTTAACAGTAGGCATGGCGTTTTCCCTTTTAAATACTTAGGCCTACAAGTAGGCGCAAACATGAATTTGAGTAAAAACTGGAAGCCGGTGGTGGACGCGTTCAGGCAAAGATTATCTAATTGGAAGGCGAAGACCCTTTCTTATGGTGGCCGAGTTACATTAATCAAATCCGTTTTGAATGCTTTACCTACCTACTTCTTTTCTCTATATAAGGCGCCGCTATCCGTTATCGAGCAACTTGATAAGCTTAGACGGGTATTTTTTTGGGGTGGGTCGGAAGAGAAGGCGAAGATGAATTGGGTAGCGTGGCAGAAGGTAATCGCCCCTTTGGAATACGGCGGATTGGGTTTTGGGTCAATGAGGGATGCGAATCTCTCGATGTTGGCGAAATGGTGGTGGCGTTTCAAGACAGATTCAAACGCTCTCTGGAGACGGGTCATTTGTGCGATTCACCATTCGGATAGGAATTGAAATCCTATTCCTGCAAAACTTTCAATTTCTGGTCCGTGGAAGCAAGTGGCGAGTTCGGTCGAAATTATCAAACGGGTCGGTGTGGATTTGGGTAGGGTTATCAAAGGGGTTGTGGGGAATGGGTTGGGGATACTGTTTTGGCTAGATTGCTGGTTGGGCGTGGCGCCTTTGGCGTCTGTCTACCCAGCACTTTTCGCCTTGGAGAAGAACAAATTTGCTGCAGTGTCAAACCGGGTTCATCAGCTGGGTTCGGGTTGGGTTTGGGACTGGAAACGGCCTCCCACTGCAGGTACAGAGCTGTCTGAGCTCGCTGATTTCCTGCACAGGTTTCCAGTCCCTTCATTTTCAGACGCTGAAGACAGTTGGGTGTGGCTATCGGATTCAAGCTCTTTTTTTGCTGTTTCGGACCTGAAGAAGCGCATATCAGGTCTCGCTTTGGCTCCTGCTGAGTTTATTCTGACCCGTAATGCGTGGGTTCCTAAAAAAGTGGAGGTTTTAGCTTGGAGAGCCGCTCTAAACAGGCTGCCAACAAAGGATGCTCTTATTCGCAGGAACGTTTCAGTTGGGTCTCCCCTATGTCCGTTCTGTGGAGACTTCATTGAAATCGTGGAACATGTTTTTGTAACCTGTGGTTTTGCACAGTCCATCTGGGCTGTTGTATCTCAATGGTGCAGGGTGTCTCCGGTCTTCGCTTTCCAGTTTCAAGACCTTTTGGTATTTTACAAGGCGAGTGGGGGCTCAACGAAGCACAAAAAAGCCTTTTACGCGATTATCCTAACAGCAATGTGGTGCATATGGAGGGCTCGAAACGAAGCAGTCTTCAACGGCAAACAATGCTCCTTTCAGGCGGTGTTCGGGGAAATTCAAACTCGGAGTCATCTTTGGGTGAAGTCGAGGGCGAGTTGTTTTAGCCTCGATTGGGAGACTTGGCGTTCTTTTAACTTGTCTAGAATAGGGTGGTGAAGTACTAATCATATGTAACTTGGTGTTGTAAGGTGTATGCTAGTACCCCGCTAGCGTTTTTTGGTGGAATAAAACTTAGTTGATCGTTTCAAAAAAAAAAAAATCTGTGTGAAGAGGTTGATTAAATAAGAAACTAAAACAACAAATGTATACAAACTTCTTTAGAGTGAAAAGGCTGACATATATTGAAAAGAGTATAAAGCTCCTGTCTAAAGCTTTAACGAATATATTCTTTTTAATTTTGAAACATTTTTCATAACTTCTCGTCTTCTTGTTCCCTCAATATGATTGTGACAAGGCATTAACTTTAAGACCCTATGATTGTGACAAGGCATGAACTTTAAGACAAGTAATTTCTTTTCCGTTCCAAAAACAGTTTCTTGCTGCCTCCCATTTCATAGTTTTGGATATGAGCTCAATTTTAACTATGAAACTTTGAAGAAGTGATTCCATGTTTTTCATAAGGGATGTGGTTTTGATACACCCACTCACGTCAGCTGACGTCAGCACAAGACATATACACCCACTTAAAGGATAGTTTAGTATGAAGTCAGGTTCCCAATAAAGCTGCTTTTTTTTTTTTGAAAGTTTTTGTTTAATTTTTATTTATTAAAATAAAATATGAAATGGTCTCACTTACGGTGTGTGCATATAATGTATATATGTGTGGCCTTTGGGGGCAAAAGTAAAGTTGCACTAGTTTTAACGTTATTTTACTAATTTCATGAAAATAACGTTAAAACGATGGGCGGTTAATCACGTATCATGTGGTGGCGTGGATAGCCAAAAGACAAATGGGTACATACACCGATCGGGTTTGTCCCGATTGCTAAGTGTTTTGTGCCTTATGTCCAAGGCTTGATACCAAACCATATCGAGCCGGGGGGTCTCACTGGAAGCAGCCTCTCTATTCTTAGGGGTATAGGTAAGGCTGTCTACATCTGGAGAGGTACACGGTTCCAATCCTAGGGCCAGCAAAAATACACCCCTTAACGTTGAAAAGGCTTATGCCCTCATGATGCGAAAAAATGAGATTCGAAACAGGATAACGAGGTGAAGTCCTTAACCAATAAAAAAAAAGTTAACAATATTCATGGGTAAGCGTGCAAAAATATATCTGTTCAAAAAAAATAGTGCAAGATACATTATTTTATATATAGTACTAAATTTTAACTAAAATCAATGTAAAACGACAAAATAAGCAGGAAAAGAACACAAAAGGCTGACAGCTTTTTACAAGGGTGTATAAATCCTAACAGGTTGGTGTATGAATCAGGAGTCCCTTTTCGTAATTTCATGTTGCTTTCCATGTGATTGTGACAAGGCATGTACTCTAAGACTAGTTGAAGAGTCTAGTCACAAATCACAAGCAACTATTATTTGAAATACACGACATATTAATGCAACCGTAAGTTGTTAGAATTAAGCTTTCATTTGCTTAAATATAGAAAGCACAAATCACAAGCAACTATTATTTGAAATACACGACATATAGTATGGTTCATCATCCATACTTATAGTATGGTTCATCATCCATACTCATATACTCCCCACGTAACAGTGGGGTTGCTCACGTTGACACGGATTATTCTGGTGCTATTGACCTTTTACAATGATCCCTTCCTGACTTTGATATTGGCGGTTTCCTTAATAAGGACACCGTCCCCAAGAAGCCACAGAAAACTTTGGCGAATGCCCTTTATAGCCGAATCACACAGAGTCTGGAGGAGGATTTCCGTCTTTCCCCTTGTCGGAAGGCCGTCTTGGAATGCATGCAAAAGCCTCACGCCCAGGACTTCCTTACTGTTTTACCTATCGAAGGCTTGGGCCAACGAATGTCGGTAGTAGAGTACAGGGCAATTCTTAAATACCGGCTGATGATACCCATTTTCCTTGAGGATGAAAATTGCCCGGTCTGTCGCAAAGCATGCCTTGGTAAGTATGGGGAACATGCGTTACATTGTAATGAATTACCAGGGTTTAAATATCGGCACGATTTTGTTCGGGATGCATTGGCAGACATCCTTAGAAGAGTAGACATCTCCGCAAAAAAAAGAGGCGTCAGTTAATTTTCTCACAGACCCCGCGGAGGGGAGGCCTACCTTGCGCCCAGCAGACGTCCTAATTTTTGGATGGAAGGTGGGAAACATGCGTGCGTCGATCTTACGGGGTGTCCCCCCTAGTTGGGCTTCGGGATAGTGGGTTTTGTGGCCGGGCAAGCGATCCTGAGAGCTGAATCCAAGAAAGTGAAAAAGCATGCTAGCATGTGAGGATAATCAACATGTTTTCGTTCCCCTGGCCTTCGTCACGTTCGGTTCATTGGCACCGGAAGCAGTGCGGTTTTTGGCTCGGGTTCAGTGAGTAGTGCACAACAACTTTTCCACCCGGGGGTTTGTTTTTAGTAGATTGGGATTTTCTATCCAGAAAGGGGTGACGACGCACCTTGTTGTCCGCCTACCGACTATCCTTATGTAATTTACCCTTTATGATATTTGAAAGATTATAAAAAAAAGCTAATAGCTCATAAATGTTCAACTTAAAAAGTACATAACAGAAGTACATAACATAATACGTTAGAAACATACATGCGACCATGCAAGTATGTACAACACAATATGTTGTCAATTCATAACTAAATTTCTAAGTTTAGCGAAATATGAAAAAAAAAAAATTATTTAGTTTTTGACGTTTGTTATCGCAAAAGTCAATCTAAACATTTTTTTTAAAATTCATTTCCAAATAGCAATAAACATTTATAACTAAAAGCACTTTTTTACAAACTCAAACCCTAGCTCCTCCCTCCCTCCCCTGATCCTTCATCTCCTCTTTGGATCTAATACAACCAATTTCCGTCCAAAATAATCACCACCGACATCAATATCTAAATCCTGGTAACGTTTCCTTTAATCTCTTCTCGCTTCTTCTAATTTTAAAAAATTAAGTGTCTCAATTTTAGGTTTAAGCATTTGTTAGGGTTTTCAATTAATATTGCTAACCTAATCATTGTCTATCCTTTAATATTTTATGCTCCCAGTAACTAAATCATATTATTTTCAGAATTAGCCTCTCACCATGTTTGTAATCACCTCTCAGTATGTTTTTAGTTTTTTAGGTAATTCTGCTTGCACCTGATTTAGGAGTCTATGCTTTTAGACTTTTAGTATATATATATATATATATATATATATATATGTATGTATGTTGGCATATTGTGGTTTGTTAATAGGGAAAATGGCCAAAATAGCCCGTTGACCAAGTGATTTGCAAGAATAACCCTCTCCCCCTCTTTGGAGAGACGGGACACGGCTCCCAACGAGCCTGAACCGTCTCCGAGTGGCCAACCAACACGTGGCGTCTCTCATCCCGAGGCTGTACCGTCTCTCTCCAGACGGGTCAGAATTCAACCGTCTTTCTCCCAGACGGTTCACATTTCCCCATGCCGGCTGGCCTTCGGTTCAACCGTCTCTCCAGACGGGTCACATTTCCCCATGCCGGCTGGCCTTCGGTTCAACCGTCTCTCAAGACGGGTCACATTTCCCCATGAGTCTGGTGAGTCACGATGATTAGTCCGACGCTTCGGTTGTCCAGCTCAGCCCTATAAATACCGTTCTCAGTCACAAACTCCGTCCCATTCCCGTCAGACTGTCACCCCACCACCGTCTAACACTATCACCAACACCACCCCACCACCACCGTCCACCACCACAGTCTAATTCATCCAAATGGCACCGCAACGATGGACCGAAGAATAGGAAATTGCACTGATTGCAGCATGGCGCCATGTCGAAGAAAGCACCCACCAAACCAACAAATGGTTCCGTATATTGCACGAGTACAATCGGCTGGTTGGAGGGTCAGACCGAACAACCGAGTCCCTTAGCCGGAAGTTGACCGATTTGACCACGAAGTGTCAAATCTTCAACGGGTACCACAACCGGACACTTCAGGAGGTACCCTCTGACATGCCCGAAGACGTGTCAATTAGACACTCAAAAAGACAGTATAAAAACAGGGAGCGCAAAGAATTTAAACATGTGTCTGCCTGGCAAATGATGAGGGATCGTCTTAATTTGTAGTTTATAAAACCTTTGTAGTAATCGAAGTAATTTTATTAATGCAATGAATGTTTAATTTTTTTTTTTATATTAAAGTAAATATTTCATTAAACAAACTATACTATTACAACAACAATAAACAAACTATACTATTACAACAAACTTCCTAAATTTACTTGCTAAGAACTAAGAACTTTGTTTGAAGTAATCGAAGTGTTATAATACTAAACGTCTAACCAACTATTGAAGACTACATCCTAATGTTAGATGTTTCCTCCATAGCGGTGGTAGTAGCAGTGGTCTACATAGACGTAGGGTTGATAGGATATTCCAAGGTTTACTTGCTTTGAACCATTGTTTCGAATGGTGTATGTGGTCTACATAGACAAGTCCGAGACGTTTCCTCGTTTTATGTAACAATAGTTCTCAGTGTGCACACGTCGACCACCGAGACATAAATTTGGGAGGCGAACGAACTTGCCAATAATGTAGACCACCACATCATCGATCCATTCTACACGGGTTAACCCACGCGCAGATGGAACAACAATCCAAGTAGCCGTACGCAGATGAAACAACAATCCAAGTAATCGGACAATATTTTCGTAAGCCGGTAGGCTTCGGTTGGGAAAGCAAAAAACGTCATTGGTTTGGAAGATGAAAGGTTTGAGGAGGGCGGTGGGTGCAAATTTTGTTAAGTGAATTGGGGTATTTATATACACTCGTGAGACGGTTCAGACGGTAGCCCAAAACGGCTTGAGACGACTTGGGGGTTCTGACCCGTCTGGAGAGACGGTTGAACCAAAGGCCAGCCGGCATGGGGAAATGTGAACCGTCTGAGAGAGAGACGGTTGAATTCTGACCCCGTCTGGAGAGAGACGGTACAGCCTCAGGATGAGAGACGCCACGTGTTGGTTGGCCATTGGATCTAAAACCAAACGCTCTCGGAGACGGTTCAGGCTCGTTGGGAGCCGTGTCCCGTCTCTCCAAAGAGGGGGGAGAGGGTTATTCATGCAAATCACACGGTCAACGGGCTATTTTGGCCATTTTCCCTTGTTAATATTAGGAATTGTCTTTTCGTAGAAGCTCGTGCATCCATTATTCAACTTAGGTTGGATTTTATGAAATGGGAGTGGGAATTTTGTTCAACTGCATGGCAAGGTCAACACTCAAGTGGATATCATAAAAAGTCTTATATGATGCTTGAAGCGGTTACATCACAAGATATTTGGATTTGGCATGCGTTTTTTGGTGTGCCCGGTTCGTTGAACGATAGAACTATTCTTGGTCAATCCCCAATTTTCAATGATCTTGTAAATGATGTTGCACCAAAAGGAACTTTTTTTCGTAAACGGGGTAGAATACAAGTACGAGTATCTTCTAACAGATGGAATTTACCCTGATTGGGTCGTGTTCGTAAAATCGTTTACACGGAGGACTACGTTAGACCCTAAGAGAAAAAACTTTAACAAAGCTCAAATGGCTGCACGGAAAGACATTGAGCGAGCTTTTGGTGTTTTGCAAAAAAGATGGCGCATTTTGTCTATGCCATGTCGACTGATGGAAAAACCTCAAATAACAAATATGATGTACGCATGCCTTTTTTTACATAACATGATTTTGGAAGACGAAGGGCGTGCACTATGCGAATACTTTGGTGAGGAACCACCATCAAGTCAAGTAAACATTACTGATGAAGAAATAACGTCAAACAACTTGAAACTCAAGAATAGCCAAACACATCACAACCTTCGAGCGGATTTGGTTGATCATATTTGGAGTGTACCAAGACATTATCAATCCGACGATAATGATTCAAAACATGTTTGTTCATGTATTTTTTTTAGTTTATGTATTTTTTTTATTTCATGTTTTTTTTATTTTTTAGTTTGTAGTTTATTATTAATTATAATGTTTTTAATTATGTTTTTAATGTGTTTTTTTATTAGTTTATATAAAGAAAATTAAAAAGAAAAATAAATGTCACATGTCAATTCCCCCCTCCTTCCACTCCTCACAATTTCCCCCTACATGGGTCTTACAAGTGCCACATGGCGCTTCACCCCCCTCCACTCCGTGTAGTTTAAGTTGATTATTTAGAAAGTTCATATTAAAATTTTCAACCCCGGGGCTTTTCCGGAGTAATTAGCTAGTTTAATTTAATATGACAATTTACACAAGTGTAATGTGGGGCCAATGGTGGACCATAATCACAAGTGTAATGTAAGAATACATATATATTTTTTTTTTTTGAGACGAAGAACCCTATTGGCCTAAAAGCTTAAATAGCGGTCCACTCACAACCCTTCTTTCACATCACAACCCCATTCTATATAACTCATGGCACTATTGTAATTTTTTGTTTTTTAGAGGTCATTTGTATTCTACGCAATCAAGCCTTTTGTCCTCTCTCTGCCTTCTTAATAACTCCATCAACCACACCTCTTTCTTCCTCCTTATAACTCCATCATCCACACACAAAACCCTCAAACGACTCACCACCAACCACCACCCTCAAACACCTTTGACCGACAACCACTGTCCAGCTTCATCATCATCATCAAAACCCCCCTTAAACACAACGCCCTCACTGCCGCAACCACCTTCCCCACCGTCAAACCACAACAGCCGGCAACCACCATCTCCACCCTCAAAGCACAACAGCCGTCAATAATCACCCCATCTCCTTCGTTCTGTAACCTGGCGTCCTATCCTGTTCACCTCTGAGCTTCTTCTTGCCATAAAAATGCTTTGGTTTATTATTATAGATATAGATAAACCAAAGCATTTTTGATGACATGGCATTCAAGGAGGCATTCTCCCCCTTGAGTGTGCCATGTGTCATCCTAGATGTCAAGTGGTATATAAGTTATAAAAAAAAAAAAAAACTCCATCACATTAACACCATCGAGTCATGTTCTGCTTCAAACCCTCAAACCCTACCTAACTCCTTTCATACAATAGATCTAGGATTTCTTCTACTTTCTGCTTCAAACCCTCGGCTGTTTTCTTGCAATAATCAGGTATATGTTTTGTTATTGATTTGGAGTTAATGGATGATGTTAATAATTTAGGGGTTATTATTATTTAATCGTTCAGATCTGTTAAAATACGGCAATAATCAGGTATATGTTTTCTTATTGATTTGGAGTTAATGGATGATGTTAATAATTTAGGGTTATTATTATTTAGTCGTTCAGATCTGTTAATATCGATATGTTTTGTTATTGATTTGGAGTTAATGGATGATTTTAATAATTTAGGGGTTATTATTATTTATTCGTTCAGATCTGTTTGTTTGTGTTGTATTATAGTAAATCGATTTGTTATGTTAATCATTTATGAGTTTGTTTTACTTGATATTAACCATTGCCCGACATTTTGACACCTCTGGTCTAACACTAAAAGTGCTAGTATATAAAGAACATGTAAAATACCAGGATGGTAGCGATAGGCTACTTCTCATTCCCATGAAGCTGAAGACAGGATAGGAAGCAAGCATAACAGGTCGGTTGACACAAAAATGATATAACAGTAGGCGAGTAATACATTTCTCTTGAGCTTCAGTCGTGTTATTCTTGGCCTGCAAACAAAATGTTAATTGTCAAGGAATCAAGCATAAAATATATATTCATGCATTAAACGCAGTAATGTGTGAAATTAGTAAAGGGTGCAAGAGATGCAAAAGATAAAACCTGAATTTTAATTGATAGTTTAATTGTTAGTTGTTCTTTAATTAGATTATTAATAAGTGTTACAAACGGCAACTGGTCGTGTGGACAGACACCATTATGCTGGCGGTTCGGTTGCAGCCCACATGGTCCGCGGTCCCATCACCGAACCACTGGCTGCTGCATAAGCGACTGTTGTTCATGTTGTACGGCATGGTGTAGGAAAGGGGTTCTTAAAATTAGCAAATAAGAAGCTGAACCGCATATATATGGAGACGGGATTGACGATGAAGACAATGAGTTGAGTTAACTATGAGCCTGACAACCATTGAAACCAAAATAGGGTGATCTCTTTAGATATGTGAATTTATCTATTTTTTGGTGCTTTAAAGTTTGATGGTTATTTTCTCTCATTCATGTATTCATCCAAAATGGTTGAAACTCCTTTATGTTTCATATATATGCCCTTTGCTAATTGTTCTTTTAGATGATTTTATGCATGATATAGATTTTACCTCAATGTTCTCGTAAAATGAAGCTGCATATTCTTTAAAAAACAAAAAGTTTTTCCTTTTTGAATAGTTTGTCATATAACTTACAAATATATATAAACTTATTTTGTTAAATTTTGATTACAATGGATTATGTTACCTTAGATAAACATTTGGATTTTCCAAACTGAATGACCATGTTGATGATATTTTATGAGAACGTTAATTTTTTTTTCAATAACGGACCAAGATTGAACGAAATTTTACTCGCTGCATCGCGTGGAAATACGGGCGTAACGCACAGGTTACTTTGGTTGAAAATAGCTTCTTATCGTTTTGATAACAACCAGATGCACAACACGCGCTCTATTAATCCACTAGTTTCCTATATTATTATTATTATTATTATTATTATTATTATTATTATTATTATTATTATTATTATTATTATTATTCCGATCTTCTCCTTTAATAATCTTATTAATATTAATAATTTTCAGGTCATCATCTTCTCCTTTAATAATCTTACTAATTACACTCATCTGTTTTTTTTCCCGCAGATGAATGAGCAACTACCAACAATCCATATGATTATCGCTATAACCGGGGCGTGGCACACTTCAGGTAATGGATATCGTTTTATGCAGCAAAGGTCAATATGTTTCCTTCACATTGCTGCACCCATAAAATGAAGTTTAAAAACGCTTCATCATTATCAATTCGAACTGGTAAATCTGAGCGTGTTGCAGATTGCCTGATGTATGACAAAAAGAAGGGTTGTCCTTGTGCTCCTAAAGCTGCCGTTACCGAATCCATAAACTGCTGATACGTAAGGTTATTTAGTGGCACGTCTTCGGCGACAGTGTGGTCAGTTTGCTGCATAAAACGATATCCATTACCTGAAGTTTGCTGCATAAATCGTAACGATTTTTGGGCTAGTTTAACCGGGGCGTGACACACTTCAGGTAATGGATATCGTTTTATGCAGCAAACTGACCACACTGTCGCCGAAGACGTGCCACTAAATAACCTTACGTATCAGCAGTTTATGGATTCGGTAACGGCAGCTTTAGGAGCACAAGGACATCCCTTCTTTTTGTCATACATCAGGCAATCTGCAACACGCTCAGAGTTACCAGTTCGAATTGATAATGATGAAGCGTTTTTAAACTTCATTTTATGGGTGCAGCAATGTGAAGGAAACATATTGACCTTTGCTGCATAAAACGATATCCATTACCTGAAGTGTGCCACGCTCCGGTTATAGCGATAATCATATGGAATGTTTATGTTACGGGATGTTTTGAATCGGATTCCAACCAAAATAGCGCTTCGTAGAAGAAACATTGAGGTGGGCGATACTAGGTGCGCTTTTTGTGGTGATCAAGAGGAGTCAGCGGATCATATTTTTACAGGTTGTTTATTCTCTATGGGTGTTTGGTTAGGACTTGTGAGATGGTGTGGGCTCCCTCCTGTTTATTTATTTGATACTAAGGATACATTGGAGATTCATAAATTTTTTCAGAATTCGAAGGCAAAGAGAGAGGCTATGCAAGGGTTGGTTATCATTACTTGTTGGAGGATCTAGAAGGCTAGGAATGAGAAGATGTTCAAAGATAAGAGGCATATGGTGACGGAGATAGCGGCGGACATTAAAGCTTTAGGTTTTTTGTGGTTTAGAAGTAGATATAAATCGGTATCGATGTGGTGTAATTTCGAATTTGTGTAATTGTGTTTATTTTGGCTGCGTTTGATTTATTTCCGTCTTGGAGATAGGTCGCCGGCCGTTATGAAAGAAATTTGCTTTTCAAAAATAAATAAATAACTATTTTGCACTATTATCACTAGACGTAGACGTGAGACTTTGAAAAATCCAACTGGCTCAACTAAATAGTTCAACTTACTTTATTTTCACAAACACCAACATGAATTACACTATATTAATTTACAAGTTCATTAATTTACAAGTTCATTTGAACAGTATTATAATATTATTTTATTTTGATGGCATATTTGTAATTTCCATTTCTTTTATTAACATTTGATTCTATACATCAACTACCTCTCTACGTGTCTTCTGCTCCTCAATCCATATGTCTTCCACCGCCCATGTTCCCAGTTGCATATGTTCTTCCACCTTCTACTCACACCTTGAGAGAAAGCTTTCTAGGGAGACTAACGCCGTTGCCCGCCTCATCTTCGGAGTATCATCTGCCTCTGCCGTCTGTCCCACCGGTCATTTAGTTGATTATTTAAAACCAAATTAGACATAAGGTATTTGGAGCCCCACTCCTTATGGTGTGGTGGTAAAAGTGTTGGGATTGTAAAGGGGAGGTTGGGAGTTCAAACCTCATATGAGGCAAAAATGGTGTAAAAATCGAAAGGAATTAGCTGTTAAAAAAGTATTTGGAGATGATTCTAGCATTTTAATAGACAACTAATATTGTTATTCATAGAACTACTTGTATAACATAACTAGGTTCATACCTCGCGCGCGTTGCAGCGCGCTGATTTGGTTCGAAAGTTTGCGTTACTTCTGACATGAGACAATACTAAACATAACGATTACATCAAATTCGTATTATTCAAAAACGTAGCTAGTCTACCTTCTGACATTTACAAACAGAGCGGCTATTTATTTCAAAACTTGAAACTTGAAAATGATGCAAGCATTTGGTGTCTCACACACTTAAAATGTCACCAACGCTTCAACCTAGGCGAAGTCCATGTCAATATGCTTATGTAGGCTTTCGGTTCGCAACTACAAATGCTTGTGACCCACTGCAAAAGTTACCCACACAAAGAGTGTACTGTTTTATAGAACAAAAGATATCAAGTATATATAAAATACTAAATGCACACCTGATTAAAGAAGTTGGCAAATCACATGCAATAAAAGGCGATTTCCCTTAGCTTTTTGAAGCCAATGGTTGCACAATTATATCGTGACTATTGTTCCTGTAAAAGTTATATGCAAATTCCAGGATTAAACCGTCAAAGTTGTTGCTAAATTAGAAATTTAAAATTAGTTACTTATGTTGTTAACAATTTAACATTTAGAGGCCAGCAAGAGCTGCACCAGCAGTTGGACTGTAGCCCAGGTGTTGGGAAGACCAGCCTTACCATAAAATTATAAAAATCAAACATATTAGTTGAGCTATCGTATAGGAGGTTATATATATGCAAAATATAACCTAAGTTTCAATTTATCCCACTCAGCTAACCCATTCCTTTTGAGCAATTTTGCAAAGTTTGCTCAAGTAGAGAATTCTGTTGTATTCTATCTAACCAGTGTAAGTGCTTAGAATGTGGATACATAACAAATAAAACAAATATCTTGAGTTGCATATGTAGGGAGGATCTAGTTAGTCAAAGAACAAATGTTGGTAAGTGTTTAAAGCATGTTACAATCCAAGTGTAGCATCAAAGATTTATGATAATCAATGAAGCATGTAAGCGAGAGCGAGAGAAATCACCTTGATTTAATGCACATCCATTGAAAATGATGTTTCAAAGAGAAGAGCATGAAGAAAAAGCAACTAATAGAGGATCAGGATCAATGTTTGCCCTGTACATAAACCAAAGTAATTTAAAAAAAAGGCAATTAACTTAATTTAAAAAGTTATGTCCCCAAACCAAGTTTTGACTCGATTTACTTATCCAAATTCCATCACCAACTTTGCCCAACCAATGGCCAGCTTCATATTCTACAACAAAAAAAATGTTTTCAGCAAAAAATAAACATGTATCTAGAAAAGATTGAATGGAAAAAAAAAACCTACTGATCTTACTATCTCATCGTGTTAATTGTCCATCTCTTGTTCTTGAAAGTAAAGTATCCATTTCCGGCCGTAAGTAAGCTAGAAATGTCATCATATTTGGGTCAAACAACTATAAAAAAGTTAGAGGCCGTTCGTAAAGTATGTGTCCATGCCTGTGTACACATACTCAATTTATATTGTGAGATTATTTACAAATAGAAATAAATTTTTTTACGCAACCTATGAATACCTCATTTAGCGTCCTCAAAATAAGTAAAAGAAAAACACAAATGTACTAATTTTGGTGTTATATAAGCTCCCACATATGTTGCTTGCAAGCGATTATATATTTTTTTTCACATGATATCATAAGACTATGAAGCACATAAACATCTAATATGACATTTCCATTAGTAAAAGTTTTGATTACACGATTATTGAGTATAAAAACATGATTCAGAGTATTCGTGTATCTGTTTTTAAAGGTGTTTAGCATATGAGACTTGGGTTTTACCCATAGATGATATAGAAGTAGATGTAAAAAAAAAAATTTAAGCACCCCTTGCCTCTTCACCAAAAAAACCTCGTGAGTTTCAATGGAAACATCATACAGGATTCGACCCTGCTTGAACGAATGACTTCGGGACAACAGCTCGTGCAGTAGGGATGAGTTGTAGCACGTGAAATCTTATTTAAGAAAATTATAAACTATAAATATTAAGTGAAAGGAATTTTATGTTTAATGATATGGTAAATCTGTCATCATATGGTAAATTGCAGACTTATGTATCCACATTCTAAGCATGCAGTGGCGAAGGTTTGTTGGGGCGGGGAGGGGCGACCGACCCCCCCCCCCCCCCCCGAATTTTCGCTTAGAAGTGCCGATTATATAGTATCCGTATAGAAATTTTTAGGTATATATGTTTTCGACCCCCCGGTTTTTTTTTTAAAAAAAATAGGTATATACGGTTTCGACCCCCCGTTTTTTTGAAAAAAAAAATAGGTATATACGGTTTCGACCCCCGTTGGCCCATTTTAAGAGGTAAAACCCAAGTGTTTGCTTTAGCCCATTTATTTTTCTTGATGATTTTTCTTTAGAAAAACCTAACTTCAAAGCCCACTTGAAAAACCTAAACCCAAAAAAACTTTTAACAAAAAAAAACCTTGTCCCTTCTCAGCTCCTCTGTTGTCTATTCATATGTGTCGAAAAAAAACCCCTCGTCCCTTCTCAGCAATCAGCACTTTGTTGTAATTTGTAATTTTTCTTCATTGAAAAATCAATCAAAGTTCATTGTGTATTTGTCTCCATCTGACCATCCAGGTACTGTATTTTATTTTCATAATTCATATTGAATATAAATTATATATTATTTGCAAATGTTTTGTTGAGTCATGGCTGTGTTGTGTTGTCTGTTGAATGTTGCCACGTTGATACAAATGGCGATTTGGCGATGGTTTTTTTTCCTTTAATCTGTGAATGTTTTTTTTTTCTTAATTTAATGCTTATGTTATTATTAGATTATACGATAGGGAAGAATAAAAGCATAACGTCTTTTTTTTAAAAGAGTGAATGAGGAACAAGTAGAGGGAACAAATAATGAAAATATAAGTAAATAGCATGGTGATTTACATAGAAAGAGAAATGACTAAAAACTTTGATTCGGAGTCCATAATTGAAGAATTCAAAAATCTTAAAAGTCGTTAGGCTGAACTGTAATTCTTCATCCAGGTACCCATGCTTTGTCTCATTTTTAATGTTTTAGTGTATTTGTTCAATTTTTTGTTAAACGATGCTTAGAACTTTGATATTATTGTATTTAATGTTTGACTCGACCCGAATCGAATCGCCGACCCGAACATATAATCCGACCCAAACATATAATAGAAAAAAAAAAGTTTAGGTCTCGTCCCGTGACTGGTTATTTCCGACCCCCCAAACCAATTTTTCAAGCTTCGCCACTGTAAGCATGTGTTATGTATACATTAAAATAAGTTAAATGAAGAAGCACAACTAAAGTTAAGTAGAAAACATACATGTTGTATGAAATATGGATTCGGATCTGTTGTATATACAATTTAAAATCAACATTTGTTAACAACCCCTAATTCAAAATTTGGGGATAATAGATTAAAACAATAAGAACACACATAGAATTTGGGGCATTTCCGCACACCTGGAGTGCATAACAATACTATAGTCAAGTTACGATACAGTAAAATTTCACACATATAAATATATACCTTGAGATATACGGTCCCATAGCTCAAAATGATCTGATAATTTGTTGCCATGAGGATCCTAAAAGTGCTCAGATTATGATATTAAAGAGCAAGAAACAGAAACAATAAAAGTCGCACATGCACATGGTGATTGTTTGGAGGATTGGAGTAAATAATTGCTAAGACTAAACCTTTTGTTACCGTCAAATAACGATGCATTGTGGCGGTGGAGACTGAGACCGGTGGTGGTTCTCCTTTGACGTCTTCCCTTCCGACTTGAGACACGTATCATAGAAAAACACGGGCGGGGAAGGCGGAGTGATAGTGGTGGCGATTTTTCTGTTGTGTCGTCCTTGAGGCCGAGAGATCAAAGAGGATTTTGTGTTGAGATGGGGAACGTGGCAGCATCTAATGTCATAGAAGGCCAGAAGAACTACCACGTGGATCTCATGGAGACACCTGGAGAGTACAAAAATAATGATAGCCGTTCGATAAAATGAATGGCTGAGATTTTATAAAAAGACTTCAACTTCTAACCACAGTGCCACGTGACAGTGATAAAACATCTCAACATGGGAAAAAAAAAACCCAGCGCTGGATACAAGGCTCGATCCCACCCCCCTTCATTAACATAATAACCAACTAACCACTACACCACAAACATCATATCCTAACTTTATTCCAAACTAATAATACTTATCAAATCAGTACAATCTACTGTTCATTTCAATTACTATTCAAATCAGTTTGAACATTAATATAGTTGAATTGTTTTAAATTATCATTAATACAAAATTCCACCTTAATTTATGTGGCAGTGTTTTAAAGCGATATATACAGCCTAGCTATATTTTCCATTCAATAGATTTTTGATTATAGAGTTGTGACACTTTTGTCTTTTAGAAATTCTTCTCGCCATTTAAAATATTTCATTTTCAAGTGTGTCACACACACACACACACACACACACATATATATATATATATATATATATATATATAGGGGATGGATAAAGAGGAAATCTCATCTTCATGAAAAACCCTTTAAACTCTATGGTGACCATTGATCAAACTTGATCAATGGTCCTTAATTATTTTCTATATAATATTCAAAAACAAGTGGGCCACTTGCTTAAAAAAGGTAGATTAAGGGCATTAAGGTCATTTTAAATGATTTTTTTATAATTTAATTTTCTGAATCCTAGGTTTAAAAAGGTTGATTTGACACTTGTCAAGTCACCTCTCTCCTACTTTATGACACTTTCTCCAGCACGAAAAAATAACATACGTTAGTGTTGTGATGCAAAATTCTGACCTCGTGTGAGACATCGCTAACATGTGTTACCAAACATATACTAAAAGAACATAGTAAAAGAACACATAAAATGTGTATTTATTTAATAAATGATAAAAACGATCATTACAATCAATACTAAAAATGTATCAAAAAAGTTTTCATACATACATAATTATTTGTGAAATGATAAAAAAACTAACATAAAAAAGATCTAGCTATGCTTCATTCTTGATACCCATCTTCATCTTTAACACGAAACATCTCTTCACCTACAAAAAAAGATAACACGTGTTAGTTAGACTCTCCGAAACATATAATGAGACATCACTAACATGTGTAGTGTAATTCTAAAACATATGTTTTACTGAATTAACGTATGTCATATGAACCCTAACACACGTTAGTTAGGCATATACTACGTATGTCATATGAACCCTAACATCTGTTAGTTAGGTATATACTGGCATGTGTTAGTATCACTAACATGTGTATAAACAACACCAAATATGCAGTGCCAAGTATATCATACTCAATTTTACAACTATGTTAATACAACTACTCAAATACGATTAATAGGGTTTGAAATCCAACAATAATAAATTTAAAAAATCAAATCAGAACCCTAGCACCTGTTAGTTGGGCATATACTAGCATGTGTTAGCATATTCTAAAATCAAAACACTAGCACACGAAATATATAATATAATAAAAGACATCAGTAGCATGTGTTAGCATATTCTAAAATACATGTCTTACTAAAAATAATGTATGTCATATGGGCCCTAGTACCTGTTAGTTGGGCATATACTAGCATGTGTTAGCATCACTAACGTGTGTGAGCATACAAGACTCGGACCGCAAAAAATAGACATGTACCCTATACGAGTTCATAACAATTTCACTTGCCAAAAATTTATTAAACATAATACAAAAATTATAAAAAAAAATATCACTTACCACAGCCACATCACCAACACCGCTTTGTTCCAATAGCCTACTCGTGAAAACCAACATTGGAACAGATACACATGTTAGTTTTGGATACTCAAACACATAATGGAGCATCACTAACATGTGTTAGCATATACTAACATAAAAAAGACTACAAATTTATTCATCAATCACATGTGATCTATCAACTTCATGTCCCCAATCTAATAAAAATCTAACATAAACAAAATAATAATAATAAAAAAAATAAAAAAGGTTGACATAAGTTTTTTTTTTTTTTCATTCAAGCATTTGATCGAACACTTGGTAAGCGAACAAAAACTATCCCCAAAACTATTATTATTATTATTATTCTAACAAAACCCAAAACCTAATAAAATAAACATCAAAATCAAACAATTATACTATAAAGCTTTAAACTTTAATAACAGATAGTGACTGTAACATTACGCATTTAATACTTGTACGTTACGCACCGACATTAATAAAAACGTCAAGTTTCATTTTATACTTCGCATTTATTATTTTTATCGCGATTATGGAACCCTAATGCTATATATATTATTATATATGTGTGTGTGATGTTATAATTATACAAAAAAATAATTGCCTTGGCCGGGGCTCGAACCCGCGCCAAAGGCCGGCCTAATCCAACACACGAGCACAAACCAACTGGGCTAGTGTCACACCCTCAAATTCCACATGCGGGGTTTTACCGCGAGGCGCGTGACACACCAGGATCTCAGTCAACGATCACAATAAACATACAACAAACATGCATTCAAGATTATATTTAAAACCAAAATATAATGCTTTGAGCTGTAAACCAGCAGCGGAAGCATTCTTGTTTACAACCAAAAGACATATCATTGTTTACAAAGACATTGTTTAATATGTTTCCAAAATAATAGACGCCGTGCATGACCTCGTGCGCCTAGTCCGACAACCGCTACCTTAGCGTCCTGAGAAAACATGCCAAAAATGTCAACATATAATGCTGGTGAGTTCACAGGTTTTCTTTTATAAAATAGTTGTCACAAGTTCACAAAGATCATTCCCGTTATACTATGTCATAAGAACGTTAGCTAGACGTTAAGTGATCTCACTACTACGGTTGGGAACCCATTACTGAACATGAACCAATAGACGAGACCAGCCCAGATGACTGGGCTACCGATGCCTCGGTAACCCGATAGGTAGAGACAATATGCACCCGCCCGGCCCCGGCCGTCGGGTGGGGCTTGTGAGGCCACAATAGATCTATCCACATTTCCCTCGTTGTGCATTCCCGCACATTCATGGTTTCCCCCTGGGACTTTCCATAAAGACCGTATAGTACATAAAGTGCCCATAGTATAACCTGTCCTTTAAATCGTTCGTACAAAGCATGTTTCTCCCCCCGAAAGTCAAACAGTAAAAGTGGGGCTGTGAAACTCACCTCGGTTTACGTTACTTGAAAACAGTTAAGAAGTTAAGCTATGATAGCCCCAAATAGCGGCGACCTATCATAAGATGTGTATAAGTACCTGGACTAATAACCCGTGGGTTAACTAGTCCCCGAATGTCCAGACCGTGACCATACGTTTGAAAAGACCCTTAACTGTTAAACCGACCGTGCCAGACAAGACCCGACATCCCATTGGTGACCCGACATTCCATGTATTAGATAAGTACAAGACATCATGCAACATATGCAATTAAACACTTAGCACGCGCAATAATTCATCTAGTCTAGCATGATATCCGTTTAACGCGTAATCAGGTCCGAATACGTCTTACTAAGTCATTGGGTGCATCCCGGGGTTCCTAACATGTTCCTAGGTGTCAAATCGTGTTCCGGGATGTCAAAACGCGTTCACGACAGCAGTACATGCGATTAGGAAGGGTACACGCGAGTAGGCAATAGCCTACAGGCGATTAGGGGACCTAATCGCATGAAGTATGGGCGATTAGGGTCCTAATCGCCCCCAATGTCTGCACAATCGCGTATAGCTCAGGCGATTAGGATGCCTAATCGCCTGCAGCTGCTGTACTACGAGTTTTCGCGCGTTAAACCCTCCAAATCAGATCCGAAACATGCAACAACACCCAATATCAAACCTAAATCATTTACCAACCCATTACAAGCAAAAACCCCCAACATATCACTGGTCTAGCATGTTCTATGCAATTATTTCCTAAAATGGCAAAGTACTAGGTTTCTTCTACCAACCTTATCTTTCCTTAAATGGAAATAATCAGATTTCAAGCTCTACAACATGTAACTCATAACACCTCTGATCTAACATCTTCCTAGTGTGAATTCTAACAACATTGCATCAACAATCACACCACAATCATCCTAAATCTTCAAGAACATACAAATGGGTCAAAATATGCATTTTCTTCAAAACACCATAATAATGGCTAAGATTCTAAGACAACCTTCCTAATGGCCTCCACATAACAGAAGTACACTCATATCTTAGAAACATTCATGTTAAAATCACCAATAAGACCAACATTTGCATATAAACTTCACATAAGACAAGCATTAAGGTGTAAACTTGGTTTAAGACTCTTTTGAAAGGTTTTTAAAGACACATTTGGTAAAACAAGGTCTGGAACTTTAGGGGAACTCAAAATAACAACTTTACAAAGGTTAGGGATGAAGAACACACCTTGGATTTTGCTAAAGAAAGGTGTGTAAGCTTGGGGATGGTGATTTATGTAGCAAAATGAGTTCCAGAGGTGTTCTAAGGTGTGTGGGCGACTTGGGAGCTGCTAGGGTTGTTCTAGAGGTGTTTGGGGAGTTAAGGGTTCTATTTATAGGTGTTTTGACCCGAGCCCTGCAGTACACGCGATTAGGGCCCAGATCAGGCGAGTAGGGGCCTAATCGCCTATAAGCCCACGCGATTAGCCACCTACTCGCGAGTAGGGGGCCCTGATCGCTACTATTCATGCGATTGGCCCTCCTACTCGCCCCATTCCCTTGTACTCGTGCACTGTTCATGCGATTAGGAGTCCCCCCAGGCTCCTAATCGCCTATAAGGTCTGGAAATGGGTTTTTGGCGCGTTAAACACTATTTTAACATATTTAAACACGTATTCACATACCGATAAGTCACATAATGATTCCAAACATATAATGCATGCTATCCAACACGTTTACATCCGTTCACCAATTCCCGGGACTCGAGACTCGTGTGTGCGTTAGACCCGGCGATTCCACGAATCGCCGATCCTTGTACTCATAGTTATGGACCGACTCCCGATGACCCCGCGGATCATCATAACGACTCCCGATAATTCCCCGAATCATCGTACCGACTCGACTGACCTCGTTAAAGACGTAATATGCATGACTCGCTAAGGTAGACTTACTAGTTTAGTCAACGTTACTAACCTGAGTTTGCCGGGTGTCACATCATCCCCCTGTTGAAAGAATTTTCGTCCCGAAAATTGCCCAAGGCCAAAAAGGAAGAGACGAAAGAGAAGAAAAATTTTCCGGTTGCCACATCATCCCCCTGTTGAAAGGAATCTCGACCCGAGATTCATTCAGCTTCAGCAGAGACATGTCTTGATTCGAACGCGCGCTTGGGAAATAAATGGGGATACTTAGCCTTCATTTGATCTTCCCGTTCCCACGTGAACTCCGGTCCACGATTAGAGTTCCAACGGACTTTAACAATGCGGATTTTACTCCGGCGAAGGCTACGGATTTTATAGTCAAGAATTTCAACCGGTTCCTCCACGATACGTAGGCGATCATCCACCTTGATCTCTTCGAGAGGAACAACCAAAGATTCATCCGCCAAACACTTCTTCAAATTAGAAACATGGAAGACGTTATGAACATTACAGAGCTCAGCCGGCAGATCAAGCCTGTATGCTACCGGTCCAATCCGTTCCAGGATTGCGAACGGTCCCACATACCGAGGATTCAATTTGCCCCGTTTCCCAAAACGTATAACGCCCTTCCACGGAGATACCTTCAACAAAACCCTGTCGCCAACCTCGAACTCCAAAGGCTTGCGACGACGATCGGCATAGCTCTTTTGACGATCCCGAGCTGCTGCCATGCGGTTACGGATTTGTACGATCTTTTCGGAAGTCTCGTATACAAGTTCCGGGCCGGTGAGTTGACTCTCACCCACCTCGGCCCAACAAAGAGGAGACCGGCATTTCCGCCCGTAAAGAGCCTCGAACGGAGCTGCCTTGATGCTAGAATGGTAACTGTTGTTGTAGGAGAATTCCACCAACGGTAAATGACTCTCCCACCCCTTGCCAAAATCGATCACACATGCCCGAAGCATGTCTTCTAGCGTTTGGATTGTCCGCTCACTTTGACCGTCAGTTTGCGGATGGTATGCTGTGCTCATGTCTAACTGAGTACCCAGAGCCTTATGCAAAGACTTCCAAAAGTTAGAGGCGAACCGAGGATCACGATCAGAAATAATAGAGACAGGCACCCCGTGCCGAGAGACCACTTCCTTGAGGTATAACCGTGCCAAACGCTCGAGACCATCGGTCTCTTTGACAGCAAGGAAGTGTGCAGACTTTGTCAACCTATCGACAATTACCCAGATCATGTCGCAACCACTGGGCGATTTCGGGAGTTTGGTCACAAAGTCCATCGTAATCCGCTCCCACTTCCACTCGGGGATTTCAGGCTGTTGCAGGAGGCCGGACGGCTTTTGGTATTCGACCTTGACCTTAGCACAGGTCAAGCACTTGCTTACATACGAAGCCACGTCCGCCTTCATGTTCGGCCACCAATAAAGTATCTTTAGGTCTTGATACATCTTATCGGAGCCAGGGTGAATAGAGTACCGGGACTTGTGAGCTTCATCAAGAACGAGCTCCCGCAAGCCCCCAAATAGAGGAACCCAAATACGTTCAGCGAAATAGTGCAACCCATCGGATCTGAGTTCAAGGTGGCTATCAGCACCATGCATGGTTTCAGCCTTAAGGTTTTCCTCCTTCAAAGCTTCTTGCTGTGCTGAACGGATTCGATCAGGTAAGCCGGAATGGATAGTGAGCTGAAGAGCCCGAACACGACGAGGTTTAGCCGTTTCCTTCCTGCTCAAGGCGTCTGCGACCACATTCGCCTTGCCAGGATGGTATTTGATAGCGCACTCGTAGTCATTAAGAAGCTCGACCCAACGACGCTGTCTTATATTCAACACCTTCTGATCAAAGATATGCTGGAGGCTCTTGTGATCGGTGTAAATAGTGCATTTGGTACCGTACAAGTAATGCCTCCAAATCTTTAAAGCAAAGACCACCGCACCCAATTCCAGATCATGGGTGGGGTAGTTTTTCTCATGAACTTTAAGCTGACGAGAAGCATAGGCGATGACCTTCTCGCGCTGCATCAGTACACAACCAAGGCCCCGGATAGAAGCGTCACAATAAACCACAAAGTCGTCCGTACCCTCAGGTAAGGACAAGATAGGAGCAGAACAGAGTTTAGCCTTTAATAACTGGAAGGCCGACTCCTGCGAATCGCTCCAGTCGAACTTCCTGTCCTTCTGGGTAAGCGAGGTGAGGGGTTGAGCGATCTTCGAAAATCCCTCAATGAAACGACGGTAATAACCTGCAAGGCCTAGGAATTGCCGCACCTCAGATGGCGTCTTCGGTGCTTCCCAGTCTTTAATGGCTTCAATCTTCGCTGGGTCAACGTGAATTCCTTTCTCATTAACCACATGACCAAGGAATTGAACTTCACGCAACCAGAAGCTACACTTAGAAAACTTGGCGTACAACTGTTCCCGCCTCAGAAGTTCCAAAACAAGACGTAGGTGTTCCTGGTGGTCCACCTCGTTCTTAGAATAGACTAGAATATCATCAATGAAGACAATCACGAACTTATCAAGATAAGGCTTGCAAACACGGTTCATCAGATCCATAAAGATGGCAGGTGCATTGGTGAGACCAAAAGGCATGACCAAGAATTCAAAATGGCCATAGCGAGTTCGAAAGGCGGTCTTCGGAATGTCAGCTTCTTGAACCCTCAACTGATGGTACCCCGACCTCAAATCGATCTTCGAATAGAAACTGGAACCCTGAAGCTGGTCAAATAAGTCATCGATGCGAGGAAGAGGATAGCGATTCTTGATGGTAACCTTATTCAACTCCCGGTAGTCGATACACATCCGTAGGCTTCCGTCCTTCTTCTTGACAAACAAAATAGGGGCTCCCCACGGGGACGAACTAGGTCGAATGAAACCCTTCTCTAACAGCTCCTGCAACTGGTTCGATAACTCCTGCATCTCGGGAGGTGCAAGACGATAAGGGGCACGAGCAATAGGGGCCGCACCCGGAGCAAGTTCAATACCAAATTCGACCTGGCGATAAGGAGGAAGACCAGGTAAGTCTTCAGGAAATACATCGGGAAAGTCGCGGACAACAGGAATATCTTCAATCTTCTTCTCTTCTTCAGACGAAACCGAAACAAGTGCCAGAATGGCAGAATACCCCTTCCGAAGATACTTATAGGCTTTCATACACGAAATGATACTCAATGGGACCCCGCTCTTCTCACCGTGCACCAACAGAATTTCTCCATCAGGGAGAGGAAGTCGAATGACTTTATCAAAACAAACGATCTCAGCATGATACAGGGACAACCAATCCATACCCACGACGACATCGAAACTACCCAAGGACACCGGCATAAGATCAATAGGGAAGGAATAACCCGACAACTCAAGGTGACACTCCCTAAGGACGTGCGTCGCCTCGACTTTCTTACCATCAGCCAATTCTATCAAGTACTTAGCCTCTAAAGGTGTAGGTACCCTATCAAGCAATTGACTAAACCCAAGAGATATAAAACTCTTATCGGCGCCAGAATCGAATAAAACCGTAGCATAGCGATTATCGAGGAGAAACGTACCAGTAACAGTGTCGGGGTCTTGTCGAGCACCGCTCGAACCAATCACGAAGGCGCGAGCATTCCTGCCTCCGCCTCCATTGTTTCCATTTCCCGCCCCATTCTTCCCGACTTCACCCTGCTTCAACTTGGGGCATTCCCGCTTGTAGTGACCAAGTTCACCACAATTGTAGCACCCCTGTTTACCCTGATTTCCCTGGGAAGCAGCAACAGGAGGAGCCGGAGTAGGTGTAGCAGGCGGGTTCCGGTTACCCTGAAGGTTAGCCCTGCAATCCTTTGCCAGGTGCCCATTCTTATGGCACCTGTGGCAGCGGTTCCGGTCCTCACAACGACCGTTGTGGTGAAATCCACACCGGTCACACTTTGGCAGCTTCCCAGTATAACCCCCCGGTTTCTGTTCCGTCGACGATCCCCCAACATCAGACTTCTTCACCTGCTGAGGCTGAGCCGAACTCGAGCCTTTCCCCACGGCTTCCCACTTCCGTTTGTTAGTTTCAGGAGCCTTTACAGTAACGCCTCGAGGAGGCAAGACCCCTTCAGCCACCTTCATGTTGGTCAGCCTATGAGCAGACCGAACCACTTCAGCATAAACAGTGGGATTACCCGCAGCTACTAATCCCGCAATCTCCGGTACCAACCCGCCAATATAATGCTCAATCCTTCGATATTCCGGTGTGTGCAGATCAGGGCACAACACCGCCAACTCATTATGCCTAGCAGTGTAAGTTTCAATCTCAGAGCCCACCATCTTATGATTCCAAACCTCATGCTCGAGCTTCTGGATCTCATCCCTCGGGCAGTATTCCTTTTTCAGCAGCTGAGTAAACTCTGCCCAGGGCATGGCGTTAGCCTCCCCAATACCCAGGGTCTGGGTGGTGGAGTTCCACCAAGTCAGGGCTTGACCCTCAAGGGTCGCAGAAGCATACTTCACCCGGTCGCCTTCCGGGCAATTGCACATCAAGAAAACCGACTCAATCTTCTCTAGCCAGCGGAGCAGTCCCACTGCCCCTTCAGCTCCACTATAAGTGTGGGGCTTACAATCCATAAACTTCTTATAGGAACACTGGGATGGAGGAGGATTGACAGCACCACCTGGAACAGACACACAGGTGAGTATCAAGAAAAGGTAAAGTACCCCAGAACGAGGTAGAATAGATGAGAATCGACGTACCACCCATAGCATTATGAGCGGCCTGGAATGCAGCCAGAGCAATATTCACGTGCTGCTGCATCAAGTTATCCAATTCAGCTTGGGTCATATTTATGTTCCCGCGGCCACCGCCGCCACCACGGCCGCCACCACGACCGCCAGCACGGCCGCCCCTGCGACCTCCACGAGCTCCCGACATCTTCTGTCACAACATGAAACAAAGGATTTAGGCTTGCCCGTGGTATGACCCATTAGGAATTTCAAGAAAGTAGACCGAGCCCAGCTCGGGTCCATCCGTTCAAGCCCAAAGTCCGCTAGGGGTTCCATGCATCACAGTTTATGATCTCGTGTGCACCCGACATGATAAACTGTTCCACATGGTCCTCCAGGCGCGCTTTAAGTTTGAAGTTCAAGTCACCGAACACTAGCGCCCAATCATGATATTATCATAAGTATAAGTACAATATAATATTGCATAAGAACGGGCGTGTTCATTAGGGCATAGGAGGGAGATGTCCAAATCTCTGGACAGATCTCAAGAGTACGCCGAAGCTACCCCAATGTACACCGCCGGCAAGAAAGTTCAATAGTGTATCGTTCGCCATCGAATCATAGTAAGGATGAGTCAAGAAATAGGATGATAAGAAGTAAATAGATGATGTAGCGTAGTAGATGATGACACCGACACCCCGACAAGTCATGTTGTTACCCACTTGCTAAGACTCGACCAATTGTGACCGTCTAGTGTGTGCGACTCAGTTATAGACTAGACTCTACATGCAGTCTCAGTTCACTATAACCGTTGGCTCTGATACCAATCTGTCACACCCTCAAATTCCACATGCGGGGTTTTACCGCGAGGCGCGTGACACACCAGGATCTCAGTCAACGATCACAATAAACATACAACAAACATGCATTCAAGATTATATTTAAAACCAAAATATAATGCTTTGAGCTGTAAACCAGCAGCGGAAGCATTCTTGTTTACAACCAAAAGACATATCATTGTTTACAAAGACATTGTTTAATATGTTTCCAAAATAATAGACGCCGTGCATGACCTCGTGCGCCTAGTCCGACAACCGCTACCTTAGCGTCCTGAGAAAACATGCCAAAAATGTCAACATATAATGCTGGTGAGTTCACAGGTTTTCTTTTATAAAATAGTTGTCACAAGTTCACAAAGATCATTCCCGTTATACTATGTCATAAGAACGTTAGCTAGACGTTAAGTGATCTCACTACTACGGTTGGGAACCCATTACTGAACATGAACCAATAGACGAGACCAGCCCAGATGACTGGGCTACCGATGCCTCGGTAACCCGATAGGTAGAGACAATATGCACCCGCCCGCCCCCGGCCGTCGGGTGGGGCTTGTGAGGCCACAATAGATCTATCCACATTTCCCTCGTTGTGCATTCCCGCACATTCATGGTTTCCCCCTGGGACTTTCCATAAAGACCGTATAGTACATAAAGTGCCCATAGTATAACCTGTCCTTTAAATCGTTCGTACAAAGCATGTTTCTCCCCCCGAAAGTCAAACAGTAAAAGTGGGGCTGTGAAACTCACCTCGGTTTACGTTACTTGAAAACAGTTAAGAAGTTAAGCTATGATAGCCCCAAATAGCGGCGACCTATCATAAGATGTGTATAAGTACCTGGACTAATAACCCGTGGGTTAACTAGTCCCGAATGTCCAGACCGTGACCATACGTTTGAAAAGACCCTTAACTGTTAAACCGACCGTGCCAGACAAGACCCGACATCCCATTGGTGACCCGACATTCCATGTATTAGATAAGTACAAGACATCATGCAACATATGCAATTAAACACTTAGCACGCGCAATAATTCATCTAGTCTAGCATGATATCCGTTTAACGCGTAATCAGGTCCGAATACGTCTTACTAAGTCATTGGGTGCATCCCGGGGTTCCTAACATGTTCCTAGGTGTCAAATCGTGTTCCGGGATGTCAAAACGCGTTCACGACAGCAGTACATGCGATTAGGAAGGGTACACGCGAGTAGGCAATAGCCTACAGGCGATTAGGGGACCTAATCGCATGAAGTATGGGCGATTAGGGTCCTAATCGCCCCAATGTCTGCACAATCGCGTATAGCTCAGGCGATTAGGATGCCTAATCGCCTGCAGCTGCTGTACTACGAGTTTTCGCGCGTTAAACCCTCCAAATCAGATCCGAAACATGCAACAACACCCAATATCAAACCTAAATCATTTACCAACCCATTACAAGCAAAAACCCCCAACATATCACTGGTCTAGCATGTTCTATGCAATTATTTCCTAAAATGGCAAAGTACTAGGTTTCTTCTACCAACCTTATCTTTCCTTAAATGGAAATAATCAGATTTCAAGCTCTACAACATGTAACTCATAACACCTCTGATCTAACATCTTCCTAGTGTGAATTCTAACAACATTGCATCAACAATCACACCACAATCATCCTAAATCTTCAAGAACATACAAATGGGTCAAAATATGCATTTTCTTCAAAACACCATAATAATGGCTAAGATTCTAAGACAACCTTCCTAATGGCCTCCACATAACAGAAGTACACTCATATCTTAGAAACATTCATGTTAAAATCACCAATAAGACCAACATTTGCATATAAACTTCACATAAGACAAGCATTAAGGTGTAAACTTGGTTTAAGACTCTTTTGAAAGGTTTTTAAAGACACATTTGGTAAAACAAGGTCTGGAACTTTAGGGGAACTCAAAATAACAACTTTACAAAGGTTAGGGATGAAGAACACACCTTGGATTTTGCTAAAGAAAGGTGTGTAAGCTTGGGGATGGTGATTTATGTAGCAAAATGAGTTCCAGAGGTGTTCTAAGGTGTGTGGGCGACTTGGGAGCTGCTAGGGTTGTTCTAGAGGTGTTTGGGGAGTTAAGGGTTCTATTTATAGGTGTTTTGACCCGAGCCCTGCAGTACACGCGATTAGGGGCCCAGATCAGGCGAGTAGGGGCCTAATCGCCTATAAGCCCACGCGATTAGCCACCTACTCGCGAGTAGGGGGCCCTGATCGCTACTATTCATGCGATTGGCCCTCCTACTCGCCCCATTCCCTTGTACTCGTGCACTGTTCATGCGATTAGGAGTCCCCCCAGGCTCCTAATCGCCTATAAGGTCTGGAAATGGGTTTTTGGCGCGTTAAACACTATTTTAACATATTTAAACACGTATTCACATACCGATAAGTCACATAATGATTCCAAACATATAATGCATGCTATCCAACACGTTTACATCCGTTCACCAATTCCCGGGACTCGAGACTCGTGTGTGCGTTAGACCCGGCGATTCCACGAATCGCCGATCCTTGTACTCATAGTTATGGACCGACTCCCGATGACCCCGCGGATCATCATAACGACTCCCGATAATTCCCCCGAATCATCGTACCGACTCGACTGACCTCGTTAAAGACGTAATATGCATGACTCGCTAAGGTAGACTTACTAGTTTAGTCAACGTTACTAACCTGAGTTTGCCGGGTGTCACAGCTAGCCAGTTCCTTGTGATAAACCCGGACAAATATTAAATTTATACGCATACTTAATCCTCACAGTTGACAAGGAAAGTCAACTGTGGGATTCCTTGTTGATCAATCCGTCTAATTGACGCGTAATTGATATATTTTTGGCAAATTCGTGCTATTACCGGCCCAATCCAACGCGAATACACAACGATTACACGTCAATCGTTGCCCTAATAATCAATTGAACGCGTTTACATTCTATGGAAAGTCAACCTTCTAATTAACCCTAACCCTAATCCTCTAGTATAAATAGATGGCCTGCGAGTCTTGGCAAATCGCTCATAACACTCTCTCCACCTCCAATTCTTTCTATTATACACTGATTATTGATTTTTTTGCTCGTGGTTGACTTTTGCCTTGACCCGACTATCTACATCAATTATACACTGTGAGTCCTCTTTTATTTGTGGGGTTTGTTCATCGGCGTACAGGCAACAATAGCCCTAACATTAATCGGGCTATAGTTGCCTGAATCATCCTATTGTAAATCTAGGGTTCTTCACGATTTAATTTGGGGAAAAACTGGATTAGCGTATTATATTTATTTATTTTAAATCAGAGAATAACACAACCACCGGCCTAGGCCAGGTGGTTGTGACTCTGGTCCTGTTCCGAGGTCACCCGGGTTCGAGTCCGGCTCTGACCGGTTTTTGTCCATTCTTTTCTTTTCTTTTTTTTTAAAAACAAACAATTAATTATATATATATATTAATCCTTTTAATCATTTAAATTCTTTTTAAAATATCTAAACTATTTTATAAACTCTAAAAAAATTATAATGGTTTAATCTGTAATAAAAGTTTTATTTGTAATTTTTATTTTCCAGAAAATCATTTATTTAATAATTATAATAATTAAATCATTTTTATACTATTATATTTATAAAAATCCATTATTTTATCAAAACAGTTTTATTAAATTTCCCAAAATTTATCCTGACTTTTTATAAAGTCAACCTTTACTGAAATAATTTTTAAATCAGTAAAATCATTTATTTTATATTTTTAAACAATTTTTGTTAGATTTAATCATAATTAATTCATAATAAATCCAATTTTCATCATTTTTGCACCAAAATTTTATACAAATTATTTTTAATCATTTAGAACAGAAATATGATTTTTAAAATAAGATTTCTTTAATTTTAGTATTTTTGAATATTAAAGTTAATAATTGGCTATTTATAAATAAATAGATTTAAAAATCTATTTTAAATGAAATAATTTTATAAAAATTATTTTATTGCTTCAAACACTTTATTGTGCACATTCAAAATTCGAATTTTATAAAAAGACTATTTTTCATTAATTATCAAATTTTCTTTATTTAATTAACATTTTAAATTAAATTTAACAATTGATTATCCCCAAATCGAAACCCTAGGATACACATATTAGTTAATTAGACTTAGACTTATTATATATTACCTCATTATAGGGTAATATTTGGAATCACTTTGGGCAACACAATTATCATATCTTTTCAACAAGTTAACATTTGCTAAGGTGAGTTTACATAGCCCCTTTTATCACCATTTTTGGGGTGAAACATGTTATAACATTTTCATTGCAATTCAATCATCAATGTGTTTATGTGTTTTCTATGTTGCATATTGTCTTGAGCATGATTAGAGTAAGCACCATTCTAGCATAATCATTAACATTGATCAGCCGACGGTATACATTGATAGATCTATTGGACTGACAATCCCACCCGGATACGTGCCTCCTACAAAGGTTACGTGGGTGTTTGTTATCGCATAACATATTCATTGGGACCATAAGTGTATGGTATGTATCATTTTATAACAGTCAGCAGGGTTGATTATGCACTCGATTTATTTCTAATATGTTCTCACATATGGGCTAGATTAACATGACACATGAATTGCATAACATTTTATTCATTTATCATCAAAAACCTATGTAATTCTCACCAACTTATGTTGACCCAAAATACTTTCAAAATTAACATGTTTCAGGTAACAATGAAGCTGAGGCTTGAGTTAGCATGAGGATTTATCTTGAAGTTTATTTGAAGTTTTTGAAGTTATTATTTGATGTTATGTATTTGAATTCTTAGACATTATTTCACATTTTGGATATTATGTTTGAATAAATTATTTAAAATTTATATTATACCATGTGCTACTGAAAACAATCATCAATACGTGGCACCCCGATGTTTCCGCCATCGGTTGGGGTGTTACAGATTGGTATCAGAGCCTTGGTTATAGGGAATTAGGTTATTAGAAATAATCTAGACTATAACCTTAGGGACTAAAACAGTACTTGCTTCTCCTACTTGTAACCCTAATTGCTTCCCTAATCCTATCCTTATCCTATGCCTTAAACCTACATGTGACTACTCTTAATTGTCTGCTGCAATCCTGATCCACCATTAGATTTATAGGACAAAATCCTCAGGTTTAACCTGAACCCCCTTGAGATCTCGTCGAAGTTCTAGATTTTAATAACGAACACGTGCAATCTGGAAGGGTGAACGCCTGTATTCTGAGTCTTCTGTCTAGGCTGGCATTGCGCATATATCCCAATCAGACGAGGGACCCGGATGCCTACCTGGGAATTCTCGGGATGAGTGTTCACTTATAGGCTAAAGCATGTCTTCATATGTTATTAGAATTTAGAATCTTTGATAAGTCAACGTTTTCGTTTATTCGTTTTAATTAATGAATAAATGATTACATTCCTTATATAAACTCTCATTCATTTCATTGTGTCTATTACAGATCATGCCTCCTCGTCGCAGCACTCGCAACAACAATGGTGAGAACCACGAAGAAGGTGGTGATAACCATAACCACAACCATGACCAAGCTCCTAACCACAACAACAATGGGGTCGATGCTCAACTGGCTGCGATCATTTCTCAACAAATGGCGCAGCAAATCGCAACTCTGGTTCCCAATTTACTTGCTCAGGTCATCCAATTGAATGGGAATGGTCACAACAACGGGAACGGGAATGGCAATGGCAATGGACCCCAAGCTTGCACCCTCAAACATTTCAACTCTTGTAACCCTCCAAAGTTCAGCGGTGAAGAAGGAGCTACTGGACTTCTCCAATGGTTTGAGGGTATTGAAAATACCTTCATCAACAGTGAGTGCCCCAACAATTTCAAGGTTCGTTACGCCATGAGTGTTCTCCATAAACGAGCACTCACATGGTGGAATGAAGAAAAGCGTACTCGTGGGGCCGAGGTTGCTCTTGCTATGACTTGGGACCAGGTCAAAGAGATCATGAAGGAGGAGTTCTGTCCTCGCAATGAGGTTAAAAAGCTTGAGGATGAGTTCCACACCTTGGCTCAAGATAGTGGGGAAAACCTCGCCTACAACACCCGCTTTCATGAGCTTAGCTTATTGTTGCCACACAAGGTTACTCCTCTGCCGGTAGCCATCGAGAAGTACATCGGTGGTCTGCCCATGCAAATCCAGGACACTGTTTGGGGTAGAAATCCTGCAACTCTGGAAGAGGCCAAACGTCTAGCGGCCACTCTTACTGATAATCATGTGAAGAATGGTACTCTCGTTCGTAAGGGCACCAAGAAGACTACTGCCAAAGATACTCCACAGCCTGCAATTGAAGTCAAGCCTGAGACCTCAAGCAACAAGAAGCGCAAGGCTAGAAACTATATGGTTGCTGCTACTCCACCTGCTGCCCAAAACCCAGCCAAGAAACCATACACCGGACCTCACCCTTTGTGCAACACTTGCAAGTATCACCATCCCACACAGGTGCCATGTCGATTTTGTACTAAGTGTCAACGATATGGTCACCTGGTGAACGTCTGTCGATCTCCTGCTGCCCAAGACAACAACAACCCAGCTCCCAACCAACAAAACAACAGGCCTGCTCGTGGTCAATGCTACGAGTGTGGTAACCCTAATCACTACATCAACAACTGCCCTAACCGTAACCGTAACCAAAACCAAAATCAGAACCAAAACCAAAACCAAAACCAGAACCGCAACCAGAACCAAGGTGCTCGAGGTCGCGCCTACAATCTCAACGCTAACCAGGCTCGTGACAACAACGAAGTGGTGAATGGTACGTTTCTCATTAATAATCACTATGCATCCATATTATTTGATTCTGGAGCTGATAAGTCATTCGTGTCACTGAAGTTTGAACCTTTACTTAACTTACCCCACACTAATCTAGAAGACCCTTTCGTGGTAGAGGTAGCTAACGGGAAGTCTATTTCGATCGGTTCTATTATTCGTAACTGCTTGTTGAATCTCGATGATCATACCTTCCCTATCGATCTCATCCCTATGCATCTTGGTAGTTTTGATGTTATAGTGGGCATGGACTGGTTGTCAACTCATCGTGCCGAAATTCTGTGCTTCGAGAAAGTCATACGCATTCCTCTCGAATCTGGTGAGATTTTGAAGATCTATGGTGAGAAACCCTGTGGTGAGCTTAAGCTTATGTCTTGTACTACTGCCCAAAAGTACTTACGAAAGGGGTATACAGCCTTCTTAGCCAACGTAATAGAGAAGAAGGACAAAGGCAAAAGTATCCAAGACATTCCTATTATTCGAGACTATCCTGAAGTTTTTCCAGAGGATTTACCTGGTTTGCCTCCTGCTCGACAAGTGGAGTTTCGTATTGATCTTGTTCCTGGTGCTAATCCTATTGCTAAAGCTCCTTATCGTCTTGCACCCTCTGAGATGCAAGAACTTGCTAGTCAATTACAGGAACTTTCTGATAAAGGGTTCATTCGCCCTAGTTCTTCTCCATGGGGAGCCCCTGTCTTATTCGTTAAAAAGAAGGATGGTTCTCTTCGGATGTGTATTGACTACCGTGAACTCAACAAACTCACCATCAAGAATCGTTATCCACTCCCTAGGATTGACGATCTCTTCGATCAACTTCAAGGAGCAACCCACTTCTCGAAGATTGATCTCCGTTCTGGTTATCATCAGCTTAGAGTCCACGATGAAGATATTCCCAAGACGGCCTTTCGCACTCGCTACGGTCACTATGAATTCATGGTTATGCCTTTCGGTTTGACCAATGCTCCCGCAGTATTTATGGATTTGATGAATCGGGTTTGTAGACCCTATCTCGACAAATTCGTGATCGTTTTCATCGATGATATTTTGATTTACTCTAAATCAAAATCCGATCACGAGCAACATCTTCACTCTATCTTGAGTCTCCTAAAGAAAGAACAACTGTACGCCAAGTTCTCCAAGTGTGAATTTTGGCTTAAGGAAGTTCAATTTTTGGGACATGTCATTGATATGAACGGAATTCATGTTGATCCTGCGAAAATCGAAGCTGTGAAGAATTGGAGTGTTCCTACCACTCCCACAGAAGTCCGTTCTTTTCTTGGATTGGCTGGTTATTATCGTCGATTCATCGCCAATTTCTCCAAGATCGCTGTTCCTCTCACTACCTTAACTCACAAGGGTAAACCCTATGAGTGGGGACCTAAGCAAGAGGAAGCCTTTGAAACTCTTAAGCTGAAACTCTGTGAAGCTCCTGTCTTATCTCTACCTGATGGTAATGATGATTTCGTGGTCTACTGTGATGCATCAAACCAAGGTCTTGGTTGTGTTCTCATGCAACGAGGAAAGGTTATTGCTTATGCGTCTCGACAACTCAAGACTCACGAGAAAAATTATACCACCCATGATCTTGAATTGGGTGCTGTTGTCTTCGCACTCAAGATTTGGAGACATTATCTGTATGGGACCAAATGTGTGGTGTTCACGGACCACAAAAGTCTCCAACATGTCTTCGATCAAAAGAATCTTAACATGAGGCAACGACGTTGGGTTGAATTACTTAACGACTATGATTGCGAAATTCGCTACCATCCTGGCAAAGCGAATGTTGTGGCTGACGCACTTAGTCGTAAAGAGCGTGTCAAACTCCAATGTGCTAGAGTTCGTACTGATCTTCAAGATCGCATTCTCCAGGCTCAACACACATCAGTCACCCAAGGTAACATGTACGATGAAATGTCTTGTGGTGCTGAGACTCAACTTGAAACCAAACCCGATGGTCTCCTTTATTTCCTTAACCGACTGTGGATTCCTGACCGTGATGATCTTCGTACTTTTCTCATGAACGAGGCTCATAAGTCTCGTTATTCTATTCATCCTGGAGCTGACAAGATGTACCAAGATCTTCGTTATTCTTATTGGTGGCCTGGTATGAAGAAAGACATTGCTCTTTTCGTTGCAAAATGCCTCACTTGTTCCAAGGTTAAGGCTGAACATCAACGACCATCTGGTATGCTTGAACAACCAGAGATTCCTGTCTGGAAATGGGAGAGCATAGCTATCGATTTCATCACCAAACTCCCTCGCACACCCAAAGGTTTTGACAGTATTTGGGTAATCGTCGATCGTTTGACCAAGTCCGCTCACTTTCTACCTATTCGTGAGAAGTATTCTGTGGAAAGGTTGGCAAAGATGTACGTAAGTGAAATCGTATGTCGTCACGGGATACCTTTGGATATTATTTCTGATCGCGATGGTCGTTTCACCTCTCACTTTTGGGAATCTCTACAAGATGCTTTGGGTACTAAGTTGAACCTGAGCACTGCTTATCACCCTCAGACGGATGGTCAGACTGAACGAACCATCCAGACACTTGAGGACATGCTCAGGGCTTGTGTCATCGATTTCGGTGGCGCATGGGATTCTCATCTTCCCTTGGTTGAGTTTTCATACAACAACAGTTATCACGCCAGCATTAACATGGCTCCTTTTGAGGCACTCTATGGTCGGAAATGTCGTTCTCCTGTCTGTTGGACCGAGGTTGGTGAAGCTCGTATTACTGGACCCGAACTAATCCAGGAAACCACAGACAAAATCCAGCTTATTCAGGATAATCTTCTCAAGGCTCGAAGTCGCCAAAAGAGTTATGCTGATAAACGTCGTAAACCCTTGGAATTTCAAGTTGGGGACCTTGTGCTACTTAAAGTATCCCCTTGGAAAGGAGTTATTCGTTTCGGCAGAAAGGGAAAACTAGCTCCTCGATACGTAGGCCCTTCAAAATTCTTGACAGAGTTGGGAAAGTGGCTTACAGACTTGAGCTTCCACCCGAGCTAAGCAATGTTCATCCGACCTTCCATGTTTCGAATCTCAAGAAATGCTTAGCAGATGAGAACCTTCATGTTCCTCTTGAGGATGTGCAAATCGATGAAAGCATGCACATTATCGAGAAACCCGTCGAGATTGTTGACACTGGAGTCAAGAAACTCAAGCGCAGTCGTATTCCGATCGTTAAGGTTCGTTGGGAATCTAAACGAGGCCCAGAGTTCACTTGGGAGCGTAAAGACCAGATGAAGTCGAAGTATCCACATCTTTTTCCACCAGACTCTCCAACTCCAACTTCGGGACGAAGTTCCTAAAAGTAGGGGAGACTGTAACATTACGCATTTAATACTTGTACGTTACGCACCGACATTAATAAAAACGTCAAGTTTCATTTTATACTTCGCATTTATTATTTTTATCGCGATTATGGAACCCTAATGCTATATATATTATTATATATGTGTGTGTGATGTTATAATTATACAAAAAAATAATTGCCTTGGCCGGGGCTCGAACCCGCGCCAAAGGCCGGCCTAATCCAACACACGAGCACAAACCAACTGGGCTAGCCAGTTCCTTGTGATAAACCCGGACAAATATTAAATTTATACGCATACTTAATCCTCACAGTTGACAAGGAAAGTCAACTGTGGGATTCCTTGTTGATCAATCCGTCTAATTGACGCGTAATTGATATATTTTTGGCAAATTCGTGCTATTACCGGCCCAATCCAACGCGAATACACAACGATTACACGTCAATCGTTGCCCTAATAATCAATTGAACGCGTTTACATTCTATGGAAAGTCAACCTTCTAATTAACCCTAACCCTAATCCTCTAGTATAAATAGATGGCCTGCGAGTCTTGGCAAATCGCTCATAACACTCTCTCCACCTCCAATTCTTTCTATTATACACTGATTATTGATTTTTTTGCTCGTGGTTGACTTTTGCCTTGACCCGACTATCTACATCAATTATACACTGTGAGTCCTCTTTTATTTGTGGGGTTTGTTCATCGGCGTACAGGCAACAATAGCCCTAACATTAATCGGGCTATAGTTGCCTGAATCATCCTATTGTAAATCTAGGGTTCTTCACGATTTAATTTGGGGAAAAACTGGATTAGCGTATTATATTTATTTATTTTAAATCAGAGAATAACACAACCACCGGCCTAGGCCAGGTGGTTGTGACTCTGGTCCTGTTCCGAGGTCACCCGGGTTCGAGTCCGGCTCTGACCGGTTTTTGTCCATTCTTTTCTTTTCTTTTTTTTTAAAAACAAACAATTAATTATATATATATATTAATCCTTTTAATCATTTAAATTCTTTTTAAAATATCTAAACTATTTTATAAACTCTAAAAAAATTATAATGGTTTAATCTGTAATAAAAGTTTTATTTGTAATTTTTATTTTCCAGAAAATCATTTATTTAATAATTATAATAATTAAATCATTTTTATACTATTATATTTATAAAAATCCATTATTTTATCAAAACAGTTTTATTAAATTTCCCAAAATTTATCCTGACTTTTTATAAAGTCAACCTTTACTGAAATAATTTTTAAATCAGTAAAATCATTTATTTTATATTTTTAAACAATTTTTGTTAGATTTAATCATAATTAATTCATAATAAATCCAATTTTCATCATTTTTGCACCAAAATTTTATACAAATTATTTTTAATCATTTAGAACAGAAATATGATTTTTAAAATAAGATTTCTTTAATTTTAGTATTTTTGAATATTAAAGTTAATAATTGGCTATTTATAAATAAATAGATTTAAAAATCTATTTTAAATGAAATAATTTTATAAAAATTATTTTATTGCTTCAAACACTTTATTGTGCACATTCAAAATTCGAATTTTATAAAAAGACTATTTTTCATTAATTATCAAATTTTCTTTATTTAATTAACATTTTAAATTAAATTTAACAATTGATTATCCCCAAATCGAAACCCTAGGATACACATATTAGTTAATTAGACTTAGACTTATTATATATTACCTCATTATAGGGTAATATTTGGAATCACTTTGGGCAACACAATTATCATATCTTTTCAACAAGTTAACATTTGCTAAGGTGAGTTTACATAGCCCCTTTTATCACCATTTTTGGGGTGAAACATGTTATAACATTTTCATTGCAATTCAATCATCAATGTGTTTATGTGTTTTCTATGTTGCATATTGTCTTGAGCATGATTAGAGTAAGCACCATTCTAGCATAATCATTAACATTGATCAGCCGACGGTATACATTGATAGATCTATTGGACTGACAATCCCACCCGGATACGTGCCTCCTACAAAGGTTACGTGGGTGTTTGTTATCGCATAACATATTCATTGGGACCATAAGTGTATGGTATGTATCATTTTATAACAGTCAGCAGGGTTGATTATGCACTCGATTTATTTCTAATATGTTCTCACATATGGGCTAGATTAACATGACACATGAATTGCATAACATTTTATTCATTTATCATCAAAAACCTATGTAATTCTCACCAACTTATGTTGACCCAAAATACTTTCAAAATTAACATGTTTCAGGTAACAATGAAGCTGAGGCTTGAGTTAGCATGAGGATTTATCTTGAAGTTTATTTGAAGTTTTTGAAGTTATTATTTGATGTTATGTATTTGAATTCTTAGACATTATTTCACATTTTGGATATTATGTTTGAATAAATTATTTAAAATTTATATTATACCATGTGCTACTGAAAACAATCATCAATACGTGGCACCCCGATGTTTCCGCCATCGGTTGGGGTGTTACAGTGACGACATTGAACTCAGCCGTCGCTAAATACCCACAAGGGCCACAACAGTTAGAATCCTTCTAGCAAAGCAGATCTGTAAAAGTCATATACAAAAGTTAATTAATTAGTATTACTTACAGTAATAAAAATTGGAATTTTAATACAAAGGTTAATTAATTATTTGAACTATACACTAAAATTAATTATTACAAACTGAATCAAAGATTCAATGTTTTTACAATGTATACATTTTGTAATATTACTTACAGCAAGTCAATAAACGTAATTTTCAGAATAATAATAATAATAATAATAATAATAATAATAATAATAATAATAATAATAATAGATATAAATCAAAGCATGAAAATATAGAAAGAAAGAGCTCAAAGAATTAATCAATCACCTTAACAAGATCGATTGATGGATGAAGAAACCAAAGAAATTTCACAGATTTCTCTCTCTACGTACACACATATGTAAAACAGGGGGATGAGGCGGCGGTTGGTGGCAGTGGTGATGTTGAGGGTGGTGGTGTTGCTTTTGGTGTTGGTTGTAATTCTAGGTGGGGGTTGTGGTGTTTTCCAGATTCAGATCTAGTGATTTTGAAATAGAGAGAGGGGATGAGAGAGACTAGATTTTGAAAATTAAAATGAAAGAAAGAGGGAATAGATATATATATATATATATATATATATATCAAGAGAGAGGAGAGAGAAAGAGGTGAAGTTGTAATTGTCTAAAATACCCTCACACTTTATAAAACATATTATATTAGAGTGGTTGATGTGGCACAACATGGTCCACTCAATGGGTTTGTTGGAGTTTTTCATCTAAAGAGGGTTTCTTCCATATACTTCCCCCTATATATATATATATATATATATATATATATATATATATATATATAGGTAAAGTATATGGAGGAAACCCTCATTATTTGGTAAACTCTGGAAACTCTGACTTCCCAACATTTTTTTTTTTTGAAAAAAATAGGGTATGTAATATACATTCTTTTAAGCATTTCGAGCCAAAAAAATCGAAAAAGCGCCGAACGGTTTTTTTTTTAAAAAATAAAAAACGTCTACTGTTTACATATAGTTAACACATTGTTAACACCTGTTATTAGCGCTTAACATGTGTTAGTCAAAATTTTATTTAAAAAAAAAAAATACTCGGCGCTTTTTTAATTTTTTTGGCCCAAAATGCTTAAAATCATGTATATTACTTGCCCTATTTTTTTCAAAAAAAAAAAAAAATTGGGAAGTCAGAGTTTCCAGAGTTTACCAAATAAGGAGGGTTTTCTCTAGAACCATTCCCTATATATATATATATATACTAGCAGGAACCCGCGCGTTGCGGCGGGTCTGCACGATGTTTGGCTATATATAATTGGTATATATATATGTATAATTGATATGTTTAGCTTTAAGACTTGTATGTGTGTTTTAAGACTTGTTTTAGTGGCAAAAAGAGATAATTACTATTACTACTACTACTATTATTATTACTATTACTATAGATTTTCTGACGAATTGGTAACATAAATGTTAAAGAAAGCATAAAATTGACTTATAATACAAATATTTTAGGCATAGGAGTAGAAAGTGGAGTAGAGTTAGACGTTAAGTTTATATTACATACCATGCGATGTGAAAGTAACCCAAGGTGTGATAGTCACTTAATCGACAATGTGTTTTGATGTTGAAGTCCTTATCATATTCTAAAATTTGATATTTGCCTATGGAAAACATTAAAGATAACGGAACAGACGGGTTGAGATCAAAACCGAGTACTTTTTAGTGTTGGTTGAAATGGGTCGGCCTGAAAACATTTCGTTATTAATCTAAAAGATCATTAAAAATGAATGCAGTGAATATGATTATGAAAGGTATATTACTCCAATATTCATCTAAGTTCTATAAATGAAACAGTTTATAAATTTATTTGCGTTGAAAATACACCTTAGGCGACTTTCAAACTGATCTTCTTTTCCTCTTAAAATATGAATTTCATGATCTTATAAGTAAACAATCATTCCCTTTAAAATTTCATCGGCTCTAGATATTGGTGTGTCAATAGATTATATATTTTAGGTATCTTTAATAGTCTCGCATAAAAGTCTTTAATAAATTTACAAATAAATTATTTTTGATATAATAGCTTCATTTTTATCAGAGTAACTTCACGTTGCAAGATTTTGGTATTTTCAACACATAAACACAATCAAACATAGCCACAAAGTAGCACTCATACAAAGTTTCCGCCATTAAAAGTAACACACACAAAACACACATTCAAACGCATACGATACAACTAATATCCTTATTTTTATCATCTTTCTTTTCTTACGATTATAAACGACAATTAGATCATCGCTGGAATCTAACCCACCTAAATATAATCTTTTTAGTTCAAATAACCCAACTAATCAACCCTAAAAAACGTAAGAAAAATACAAGGTGTCGGTACCTCGTCGCACGATGGTGAAACAAATAGGAAGGTGAGTCACCGGCAACAATGGTGGTCCGCTATTCTGGTCACCGGTCTTTAGTTCGAGCAAAAAGAGTGACAAAGTTGGTTCTGTGCCGGAAGTAAACGGAATGGTGGTGTCAAAGTGATGCGTGTGTGGTGATGGTCCCGGAACTTTGTCGGAGAAACAAGGAGGCCGAGAGAAGAGATGGATGGTGGGTTGGGTTTTATGATTACACAGGACTTTATGATGAGTTCCAAATCGGTTTCGTTACGTAATTAATTGTTTTGATGAGACGATTTAATGGCAATGATAAAATGGTTGTTTCATTTTGTGGCTTAATGGTAGGGTAAGGTAAAGGTCATCGTCAAATTCAATGGTTGTCTTTATACTTTAGTCATCATTTTACACATAAATGAAAATAAAAATGAGTTCCTCAAGATGAAGGCGAAGGTATCAAATTTAAACCAAACTGTTTCAAGAGAGGTGAGATATGCATGATCATTTCCTTCGTTTACACTTAATTTTACTTTTGTATTGTATAATTTGGTGAGCTACAAAGTAGAAATGGCAGCGTAATCGACCCAAAAAAACGTAAGGAAAACACAAGGAGTCGGTACCTCGTCGCACGATGGTGAAACAAATAGGAAGGTGAGTCACCGGCAACAATGGTGGTCCGCTATTCTGGTCACCGGTCTTTAGTTCGAGCAAAAAGAGTGGCGAAGGTGGTTCTGTGCCGGAAGTAAACGAAATGGTGGTGTCAAAGTGATGCGTGTGTGGTGATGGTCCCGGAACTTTGTCAGGGAAACAAGGAGGCCGAGAGAAGAGATGGTTGGTGGGTTAGGTTTTATGATTACACAGGACTTTATGATGAGTTCCAAATCGGTTTCGTTACGTAATTAATTGTTTTGATGAGACGATTTAATGGCAATGATAAAATGGTTGTTTCATTTGTGGCTTAATGGTAGGGTAAGGTAAAGGTCATCGTCAAATTCAATGGTTGTCTTTATACTTTAGTCATCATTTTACACATAAATGAAAATAAAAATGAGTTCCTCAAGATGAAGGCGAAGGTATCAAATTTAAACCGAACTGTTTCAAGAGAGGTGAGATATGCATGATCATTTTCTTCGTTTACACTTAATTTTACTTTTGTATTGTATAATTTAGTGAGCTACAAAGTAGAAATGGCAGCGTAATCGACCCAAAAAAACGTAAGGAAAACACAAGGAGTCGGTACCTCGTCGCACGATGGTGAAACAAATAGGAAGGTGAGTCACCGGCAACAATGGTGGTCCACTATTCTGGTCACCGGTCTTTAGTTCGAGCAAAAAGAGTGGCGAAGTTGGTTCTGTGCCGGAAGTAAACGGAATGGTGGTGTCAAAGTGATGCGTGTGTGGTGATGGTCCCGGAACTTTGTCGGAGAAACAAGGAGGCCGAGAGAAGAGATGGTTGGTGGGTTGGGTTTTATGATTACACAGGACTTTATGATGAGTTCCAAATCGGTTTCGTTACGTAATTAATTGTTTTGATGAGACGATTTAATGGCAATGATAAAATGGTTGTTTCATTTTGTGGCTTAATGGTGGGTAAGGTAAAGGTCATCGTCAAATTCAATGGTTGTCTTTATACTTTAGTCATCATTTTACACATAAATGAAAATAAAATGAGTTCCTCAAGATGAAGGCGAAGGTATCAAATTTAAACCCAAACTGTTTCAAGAGAGGTGAGATATGCATGATCATTTCCTTCGTTTACACTTAATTTTACTTTTGTATTGTATAATTTGGTGAGCTACAAAGTAGAAATGGCAGTGTATAGATCAGCTCCACTTGTAAACCCATAAGTGTTTGACTTAGAATGAGAACCAAAGTACGGAGGTTTCATGAATAGGATATGATTTGCATTAAAATTATTAAAGGTAGGGTAAGGTAAAGGTCACATTCAAAACATAAATTAACTTAACATTTAGTACACCATCTAATTGTAGAGTTCAATAAAGATAGATTTAATTGTTTTCTTAAATGTTTCTTATCAATTTAATAAAATTACTATTTTACCCATGTAGATGAATGTGAAATGACCATTTTAGCCGTCCAGGATACACTATATAGTAGTAAGTATAGATATAGATATAGATAATCAGGATACACAAATGAGTGCTCTATAACATAGATGACTTCAATAAAAAAAAAAAGTTGAATATTGATCAGAATTATACACATACATTATTTAATTTAATTAGATAGTCCTCAGTTTTTGTTTTCTATAATATCTTCTTATCATGTGCTACATAAAAAGTTGAATGGGGCGTTTGCGTTAAAGTTGATGTATTATTTTTTTGGCTGTCTTTGCCGTGTTGACTAAAGACGACTTCAACAATTATGCATACAGTTCTCATGGGTGATGCCTTGCCTTTAGTTTAATCTATAATCTATAATATACATTATAAATATAAAGGAGGAGTAATGTACCATCAGAGCCGGCTTTAAGGGTGGACGAGCCGCACCCCGGTGGAGGCCTTTTTTCCCCGGGGGCTTAATATGAGGTTTTGCGTTTTTTTGGCATTCGACCCTCCATTTTAGTAGGCAGAGTAATTAAAGTGATTAGAGAAGGGTTATAAAAGATTTCATCAATTTTCTTTTTCTACGGCATAGGAATATAGTAGCCCAAAACAGAGCTTTGTTGAAATACGAGAACGAAGATGAATGGGGCATTAATGTAAATATTGGTTAAATTGTTTGTTAAAGTCCACATAAAATTAAATATTTTATTGATTACTTTTTTTACATTTCAGTAGTTTGTCTTTTATGTGAATACAACAAACTTCACAATTCACAAAAGTTTTTATTATTTTAACTTTATCATTTGATTTGATCATAACTAAAATATCAATAATTGTTTTATTCGATAGTTTTATTTATTTCTTAGTCTGCGGGGATTAAATTCTATATTATTTTTTATTTATTATAATGTTGTTTACTTGTTTAGTTTTCCTTATGCACTAATTTATTTGGTTAAAAAACTCTATTGTGACGTGTTACGAAATATATATATTTTTTCTTTTGATCCCCTATTCCTAAACTTCTAGCTGTCATTGTATGTCTATTTATAATTTTAAAAAACTACTCTCTCTGTCTCATTTTAAATGTTCATTTTCTGCTTTTTGTTGTCTCAAATTAAATGTTAATTTCAAAGTAATTTTTCAGTTTTGCCCATAAAAGACAATCAAAGATTTGAAATAATAACTTGAGGATATTATTGTCATTTTACAACATACAATTAAAGATTTCTTAATTTGTGTGTTTGTGGGCCCATGACATCTAAAATGAGACGGAGGGAGTATAAAACCAAAAAAATTATTATTGGGCCCTCTAAAATTAAAACCTCAAAACTTATTCAACCATCTATCCAAAAACTTAGAACTTCATAACTTATTGCGCCTAACGTTGATTGTCTTTTAAAGCAATTTATATAATTTGTTAGGGTCTAAGGGTTTTCTTTTTTAGCTTGTACATGACACTTGAACTATCAAGACCGGCTTGCTAAGGGCCTTTTGTTTTTGCTCGGCTGAGGCACTTAAATCCCCAGGACCGGCTCTGTGTACCATATTGGAATTTTGACATAGGTACAATTTTTAAAGCAACAAGTATAAGAAAATAAAGCTTATTTCATAAGGGTATTATAGGGATACTGAGGACAATTGAGACACTTTGAAGGGTAATATTGATATTTCATCATCTTCCTCCTTTACAATATCAAAACAAATTAACAATTCTACCCTCTGATTCCCTTAATGCCCTCCATCCTGTTCCTTCTCAATTCAATGTTTCGTAGGTTGCGAACTTCGCTTTCAACACCAGATTAAATGCTTGCGTGGGTTATTATTTCAAAGCTCCTTCAATCCCCTTTTTAATAATAGAAGTTCAGTTACATATGAATTCTTCAATTCGCAACCCCCACCTCTTTTATATGATTCAAGAGGTGAAGGTATGCCAAGAAGAAGAAGAAGACGATGCCCCAATGGTTTATTTGAAGGCTCTCTTTTTATATGATCATCCAGCTAATCCCTTAGTGCTCTCAATCTCCCCTCACCTCTTTGTTGTTGCTTTATTTTTTTTAATATTCACATGTAAGCATTCAGATACGAGGTTCATTTGGAGAGCTGGACGATGAGGATGATAATGAGAAGTTGAGAACGGTATGAACTTTGTGTGATTTTGGATATCTTTTTTCCAATTTTGGATATTGGTTTTGTTTCCTATGTTTTTCCCAAATTTAAAATATGTATAGTCTATACAGATTTTCAATCGAAATTTTCATTTAAGTCTCTATATCTTTCAATCACGCATGTTATCAATTCTATTTTGTCTCAGTTACATCGAATTTTAGCTTACTTGGTCTTATTTGGAAAATGGAATAACAGTTATTGTGTGGAGAAGAAACAACCTACAGGTATTTAACTTTTGTGTTTTGTCGATTAGAATTCCTTTTGCATATATGTCATTATTCATTCAATTGTTATTGAAACCATGTAATTGTCTTCTGATTACAGAGATTTAGGTATGGCTCATTGATGTGCGGCCGCAAGGTCCACGTCTTAATAGTTTAATTTGTTTGTTTTGTGTGTTTTTGTGTGTAGTTTGAACGGGAATTAGTTACAATAAGGAGAATGATGGAGAAGACTGAAAATATGCTAAAACGATGTAATTACAAGTCTTAAGCGAGAAAATACGAGTCGGAACGGAAGACGGTGCGCGAAACGGAAGGAAACGTCAAAAGAATTAAAGTTTCTGAATTTCTGGCCTTGTCGCGGACCGCGGGGGATTTATTAATTCTCCCGCGGTCCGCCCGAATCCCAGAAAATAATTCAGATATATTAAGACCTGTCGCGGAGCGCGACAGATTTATCTAATCCGTCGCGGTCCGCGACGCCAAGTAATGCGATTCTTATCTGTTTCCTTTCCAGCTTGTTCCTGCACTGACGAAAATTATTAAAACGAACTCGCAAAGCTTTTGTGAAGACGAACAGTTACGGGTTTAATCCCAAATCATCTCCAAATCACCCCAAACCACTTCCAAATCGTTCCCTTCTTCATTCTAGAGGCTATGGAAGCATCATTCAACCTTGTGGCATCATTTGGCACCGTTATGCGGAGCTAAATCCTCCATAGTAGCTTCTTCCCCGGGTGATTATTCGTATGTTTTTGTATCTTGTTTGTGTATTTGTTGCAAAAACTAGCTCATTGACTACTTGTGTGTATTGATTAAACCTTGTTTGCATAAATCAAATTATCTATCAATTGTGGTCTTTCGTATTCGACACCATAAGGAGGTTGGTTTATGTTTGCGTAGGGATAGCTAGACTGATTAGATCTCACTAGTTGTTATATCAATGCTAAAAATCCAAGGCTTCGTGACAGGAAGTGTTTAGATCAACAAATCGTTACTTGTGAGCAAAACATAGGAATAGGATCCCGGGAGGAAGCTACTCGTTTAAGTATTATTGTTATAATCAGAAATTTAGTTGTTGTTAGTTATAATTCTCAAACCAATCTCAAAACCGGATTTTACATTTCTTGTCAAAAAATCTAAAAACTATAAAAACCGTGACATAAAATCTAGTATATTCGCCTTTAGACTAACCACTCATTCCTCGTAGGTTCGACAACCCGACTTCCCTATTTGCATTAGTTTGTAAGTTAGAAGTTGCTAAATATAAATTCTTTTGACGTGGATTTGCATTAGGTCTCCACATCAGCTTAAGTTGTACACGTCAACATGCCCAGTCAGCAGTCACGTCAGCACTAACTAACCCAGTTAGTGCTCAGTTAAAAAAGGTTTACCAGAGGCCAAATGTTTGAAAGTTGGGATTATTATTGGGAATTTTTGAAGTAGGGATTATTATCGACCAATGGTGGAAACTTGGGATTATTAAAATCCAATACCCAAATAAAAAAGGGGCTGAGAAACAACAACAAATAGTTTCTGTGAACATTCTGATTTTTTAGGTCCATCGCGGACCGCGGGGATTTTTAGTATTCCGTCGCGGTCCGCCCGGACTTATTAAATTCGAGATTTTAATAATCCTCCACGGAGCGCCCCAGAAATTTTTATTCCTGGAGCGGTCCGCGACAGAGTGAACCCTAGAAGTTAATCAATTAGGCCGCGGAGCACCTAGGATTTCGCGACAACCCTTAAAAATTTGAAAAAAAAATATAAAAGACCTAGACGACTGAGTCGTCTTCCCCACACAACCCAACCACCCTTATTCACCATAACCACCACCACAAACCGCCGATCGCCGTCATTTCACCACCATCATCACCGATCATCATCAACATCATCGTTAATCATTCCCCCTCTTCCATTATCATCATCCCCACGATCACCACTCCCTCCCTTTCATCACCACCACCTCGAACCACCACAATACCGCCGCCTGATCATCACATAACCACCACATTCTACCAACACTAGACCTCTACAACCATCCCCATCATCTGTCACCCACGTATCACCGCCGTACCACCACCTCAGTCCCACTTTCTCGCAGGTTGATCCTAGATTGTGTCTAGTTCAGTTTCCTTCGCATTCCGATGAGTTGGTACGTATTTTCACTTGTTTCGTTTTTGTATTAAATTGTTATTACTATGTTAATTAAAAACGAATAGTGATTGCTTGACATTATGACCTTGTGATGATATGATTTGGATTAGCGAATGGAATTACTAGGTACATCATAGTGGATTGGTGATATAGTATTTGACTATGATTAGGACTATTTGGGGGTTGATACGAAAAAGAGTTAATATCATTATGTCCAGATTGATTCTATAATGCGAAGATGATTGGTGATATATTGCGTCTTAGTCGAATGTGATCATTGCCATGCCTTTCTGTTTGTATTAAATTGAGGACAATTTCGCATTATCGTGGGGATGGGATGTTAACTTCATAATTGTTGTGTTTTGGTGAATTACTTCATAAATGGTGTGTTGTTACTTCATAATTGCTTGTTTAACCATTTTTGTACAGTTTTGCGCTTGGTTTGGTGTGCTTAGATAATAGTAGTTAGCGTTTTGTTGAATTGTTGTGTGTGAGAGTTTATTTAGGGAGTCGATTGGGAATACTTGTTGTTTTGATCATTAAACAGGACATTAGATCGCTTCGCCCATACTCAATATCTCCATTTGGCCGAAGTCGGTCTGGATATTGAAATTACGAAACAAGTATCCCGAATTTTTCATTTTTTTCTAATTTTGTGTTACCTTCACAATGGTCGCGACCGAAATGCTATACGATCATTCGTTTGTTTTATTTTTACGTTTTCTTAAAAATACAAAAACATTTAAAAATTTAAAAATTACAAAAATATATGTGATGCTTTTATCTGACTTGCGTTATGTTTTATCTTGTACAGATATGGCACCACGTGGCCGTCCAAGCGCCGCCACGTCAGATCCGGTATTCCATGCCGGAGGATCCTCCTGCTGAGGAGGATGCGGAGCCGGTTCCGCTAGAGGATCGAGTCCTGGCACAACACACATTGCTGATGTTCGAGGACGGGAGCTGGGAGTCTGATAGGTTGCAAAGATTTCTGGACATGCCTCTGCTATGCCACAGGACGTTTCATTGGGATATTTTGCGCGACTTGGGTGCAGAGGATAGGTTGAGAGAGATGTTGGGAGAGAGGTGGCTACGAGCTTTGACTCCTGAAGTTCCATTCAGGTGATTTTCTTGACCTAGACACTGTTACATTTTCATTGGGCAGGAGATTACATTCGATGTCGTTGCCCACTTTTGAGATCCACACTGGATTATATACTGCCGAGGAGGCGAGGGCACCGGCATTCGAGCAGTTGCTGAGAGGAGTGAGGTCTGATACCACTCCTACTCGTGGGGTAACGCAGCAGCGTCTCAAGGATTTCTGGGACACCATCGCAGACTGCGCATACGATCAGAGTGTCCCAGTTACCCACATTACTGATCCGGTGATCCGCTATCTCCATTGGATCATCGCCTGCACTATTCTGACGGGCAGGAAAAGTGCAGTTACAGGGACTTATTTGTTTTATATGCTATTGTGACCCGCACTGAGGTCAACATAGCTACTGTACTTCTCACGTCCCTGACAAAGGGACGACGTGCGGGGCACGACGTGAGACTGGAGATGGGGCCCTATATTGGGCAGTTAGCGGCGAGTTTGGGCTTTTTTGATCGATATCCTAGAGCGTTGCTTGCCTTAGGTCCTGGGATGGACCGTTATAGTTTGGATGAGATGAGGGCTGCAGGTATGTGTCCTCCAGACGAGCCGGTTCGTTGGAGTGACGTCCCTCCTCAGCAGCAGCAGCAGCTCGACTTGAGCTTGCTGCTACGCCGTTTGCTGAGCCGTCTCGATCACGTCCGCCGGTGGATTCTTTGACAGATCTTCGCGATCAGTTATTTCAGAGGATTGATGAGAGGACAGAGGAGATCAGGAGAGAGAGCAGAGAGAGGTATGATCTGATGGCTCGTGCTATACGCCATCTGATGGAGAGTCAGGGTATTGTTTTGCCTGCATACTTCCAGCCACCAGATCAGGGAGCTGCAGCGAACGAGCCTCAACATGATGATGATTCTACTGCTGCTGATTAGCTCGGTTTATGGTTGTGATTCATACTCTCTTATTATTTTGATGCATTTGGTTTGTATATATTATTTTGGGATTTGTGGGATTTGTGGATTGGATTGTGATGTATATATATTTATGTTAATATTTGTGGCGTGTTTAACATTTTTTGGTGTGTTTTGTCTTACATTATTATTTGATTACTTGAGAGAACTATCATGTGTTTTGCTTGCGAATGGAATGCTATACAAGCGGAATGGAAATTTTGGAAGACACGACTTCATACACTGTTACATCGAAAGGGGAGTCGTTCTAGTTCTCTTGTTTGTTTGTTTTTCTCATTTTTACATTGAGGACAATGTTTATCTTAAGTGTGGGGGTGGGGAAACATATTTTTGAGTGTGTTTAAAATTTTTATAAAAAATAGTCCTTGTTAAGCATTAAAAACAAACATTAAAACCATACTTTGGTCAAATTTAGATCGTCCGAAATGTAAATTCTTAATCATACGTTAATTTGTGTTTAGTATATGAACCGTTTTCAACAAGTATTTTTAAGAAAATATATAGATTCATTTGATCAAATTTAACAATTTAGTGAAGACAATTATACGTACATGTCGGTAACCTTTATTCTATTTCGGTGAAGAACTGGGATCTACCAATCTGGATGTTGCTTATCTTTCTAACAAGGTGTGATGACGTGTGTCCTAAAACGACAACGTCTAGACCTCTCGTCAAAAAGATAAGCAAAATAAGTTTGATTAAGAGGTTGCCTGACTTAGTGGAGCTGATATAAGGCAGCTGACCTGCCGTATAGGAGCCTCAGGGCAGGAAGCAAACAGTAAAATGTCTTGGAAATGTAAAAAGGGATTTTGGCTTATTATCTTTGCAAGGGACAAAACATCACACAGCTCCATACCTTGTATTGGAAAAGATAAAAGCTGAAAATATCCCAAAAGGGAAAAGTCTCACTGCTGGGAACTAAAAGAGGGTCAAAACACATCCAGGTATGATAGGGAAGCTACCCTGAGGGAGCTCCTGGGCAGAATTCGACTGCCTATATAAGGAGACCCTTGGGTAGACATTCCACACACACTTCTCACTTCTTCTCTCTACTCTTATACTCTCTACTTCATTACTTCCCAACTCCAAATGAATATGTACTTATTCTCACGCCGGAGTCCAAACGCAGGAGGCTCCCTCCTGCGTTAAGGCTAACGGTGTCTGCTACCTTTGTGCAGGTCCCTTCCAGGAGCTTGAAGACCCCCATTCTCAGAACCAAATCCAAAACCTTAACTGAATCCAACCTTAAGACCTAAACCTTAACATAATATACCCTTAACCTATAATCCTAAGCATCTCCTAACCTAATACCGGTCATTTTCCTTGTTGTAGCAACAAGTGGCGCCCACCGTGGGGCTGTCGCTACTTTGAACAAACTGTTGAGAGTCTCTACAGTCCCATTTGTTCCTAAGTAACCTCCTTTTGTGATGACTGGTGGAGATAACCGCCTAGGAGGGGGTCTTCCAGAAACTCCGGCCACTAGCCACACCTCAGGTGATGCCTCTGGCCATGAAACGCCTGGAACGGACGGACAACAAGTCGAACCGTCTCTAGGGGACATGCTCAACTTCCAAACACCGCCATCCTCAAGGGCTGTTAACTCGTCTCCTAGGGACGACTTGTTGTTTCCAGTTGAACGAATGGATATCACCCCGGAGGGAGTACGAAGAAATTTCTTGCAACTCCGAGACCTCCTGAATGGTTATGTGCGAGAGGAGAGGTCCAGAGGAGTCAGGGTCAGGTTGTCCTATGACGAAGAGCCTGTTGTCACCCTCTCACCTAGCCCTCCGTTACTGGGAACCACCACCTCACCAGCAACCCAGCGTGACTACACTAACCATCACCCCTACTTGAACAGCCGAGGGGACATTTACTCGGGAGGAGGAGGTCCTAGCAGCTCTGTGCTCTCTCCAGGGACCTCATTACCACTTTCCTATGAAGAAGCTTTAAGATCGTTACCGTTGGCCAGCAGTGCCGTAGCCACCTCCCTTGCGGGAGCAGGAAGTCTTGCCGGAGGATTCGTCGTTCCTCCAGGAGCTATGTATCCTAACTACTCACAGTCTCAATACTTCCCCATATGGCCGGGAGGATATCCCTGGCAGTATCCTTCGCCTTTGAACCAAGTACCAGTAACTCCCCCTGTGGGAGTGCAAGGTCCCATGACCTCCCAACCCTTGGTTCAAACTCCTGTAGCTGAAGTTAGAGCAGAAACTACACCTTCTAAGCCGTACCGACCTAAGTCATTGGAATGCTTTGCTGAACACATCGCTCATTTCGATTTCCCCAACAAGATCAAGATGCCAGCTAATGTGAAAACATACGACGGCACAGAAGACCCGGATGACCACTTGAACGTTTTCTCTGGGGCAGCCACTGTAGAAAAATGGAATGATGCCGAGTGCTGTCACATGTTCATGCAGACCCTGGTAGGGCCAGCTCGCCTATGGTTCAGTGGCCTACCGTCTCGGAGCATTTCTTCGTTTGATGATTTAAGGAGAGGTTTCACCTCAAACTTTAACCCCCTCAGGAAGTGTACCAAAGATGCCGCCATATTACATCAAATCCAACAAGGGGAGCATGAAAACCTCCGTAGTTTCATCGAAAGGTACAAGAGGGAAGGTCTGCAGTATAGTGGTGCCACCGAGAAGATCCGGGTGTCGGGATTCATGGGAGCCATTCGTCCCAAGAAGTTACTAAGAAGATTTCATGAAGATGTTCCCCAAACCATGGAGGAGGCTTTCGAAAGAGCAGAAGCCTTCCTCAGGGGAGAGGAAGCACTAACTCGACAAGACACCAGGAAGAGGGATCGAGGAAGCTGGAGAGACAGCTCGACGAGCTCCCGGAGACCTCACTTTCAACCCTACAATGAAAGACGATCGGGGAGATCCTATGACAATCAAAGGGGAGAAGAAAGACGACGGTCCCCAAGATCAGGAAGGTACCATGACAAAGAAAAACAGGTTTTCACTGTCCTCACTAAGACCCCTCAGGAGATACTCTCCACAGAGGAAGTCAAGTACACCTTCCGACCCCCCAGACCTCTGTCTAAGCCAGCTAGCAAGAGGGATGCCAGTAAACATTGTGCCTTCCACAATGATACGGGGCATCACACAAACGATTGCTACCAGTTGAAGAAACGGATAGAAGAAGCTGTTAAGTCCGGGGAACTCGCTCACTTGATCAAAGACATCAAGGGAAGGAGAGATGAAGGGAAGAAAGATAAAGAGGTTAACATGGTCAGTCTTGAAGGAAACCAGCAGGTCAAGAAGGCTCGAACCGAGCCCTGGAACAAACAATACATCTGCCTCCCTCCGGCTCCCGATGAACTGATAGTCACACCCGTGATAGTGGAAGCCGAACTTGATGGCTTCCCTGTGGACAGGGTATACATGGACTGTGGAGCCTCATCAGAGGTGATGTATGAACGATGCTTTGAATCCTTGAGCCCGGAGATCAAGTCCAAGCTCAAACCATCCGACGCCTCGCTGGTGGGTTTCTCAGGGGAACGAGTACATCCCCTAGGGAAGCTCACACTTAGCGTCTGTTTCCGAGACGGAGACTTATCAAGGACTGAGGAGCTAACATTCTCCGTTATCAGGTACCCTTCAAATAACATTGTCATCTTTTCACTGTCAAAGACAGAAGAGTTGACTTGCTCTGTTATCAGGTACCCTTCAAGCTATAACGTTCTCATTGGACGAATGGGAATCGCCACTTTCGGTGCGGTCGTATCAACAACCCATGGCTTAATGAAGCTCCCCACTCCTAATGGAATTGCAACCCTGAAGCCAACGGCAGAGGCTCTTTTGATAGCCTCCGTGGAAGAGAACAAAGGCTCCAAGAGTCCGGAAGCATCAAGCAATGGTCCCATCCGGGAGGTTAGCATTAATGCTGCCTGTCAGGAGCAGACCATCAAAGTAAACAACCTGCTTCCCGATAAGGTTATGAGTGAACTAATTAACCTTTTGCAGGATAGTCAAGACGTGTTCGCTTGGTGCCCCGGAGACATGACAGGTGTCCCCAGAGATATGGCTGAACACTCTCTCAACATAGCTCCCTCATACAAACCAGTTGTCCAAAAGAAAAGGAGCTTGGCCCCAGCAAGGAGCCAAGCTGCCTGTCAGGAGGTGGAAAAACTGGTAGAAGCAGGCATCCTAAGGGAGGTTCAATATCATTCGTGGGTAGCAAATCCGGTCATGGTTGCCAAGCAAGACGGATCTTGGAGGATGTGTGTCGATTTCAAGGATCTCAACAAAGCCTGCCCTAAGGATTGCTATCCCTTGCCCGAAATTGATTGGAAGGTGGATTCTCTCGCCGGCTTCCAATACAAGTGCTTCTTGGATGCCTACAAGGGATACCACCAGATTCAAATGAAGCAAGAAGATGAAGAAAAGACAGCCTTCCATACCGACAAGGGGATCTTTTGCTATAAGAAGATGCCCTTCGGTCTGAAAAATGCGGGAGCCACCTACCAACGGTTGGTGGACCAGGCTTTCTCGAAACAAATTGGAAGGAATATGGAAGCTTATGTGGATGACCTTGTCATCAAGAGCAAATCTGGGGAGGCCATGATCCAAGACATCCGAGAAACGTTTGACAACCTTCGAAGAATAAACATGAAGCTCAATCCTGTCAAGTGCTCCTTTGGGTTCGAGGAGGGGAAATTTCTAGGCCACATTGTTGGAAAACAAAGCATCAAAGCAAACCCAAGCAAGGTCCAAGCGGTCCTTGATATGAAGTCTCCTACCACAAAGAAAGAAGTGCAGAGCCTCAACGGTAAAATTGCTGCCTTAAAACGTTTCTTGCCCAAGTCCGCGGAAAGATCCTTACCTTTCTTTAAAACACTCAAAAACTGTGTCGATAAAAAGGATTTCCGGTGGACAGCTGAGGCAGAGGCTGCCTTCTTGGAACTCAAAAAACACATAGCTTCCCTGCCTGAAGTGGCAGCCCCTGAGGTAGGGGAAGTAATAACAGTTTATTTGTCTGCAGGAGCGGAGGCTGTGAGCTCAGTCCTCTTGGTTGACCGGGGAAAGGAACAAGTTCCAGTATACTTTGTCAGCAGAGCCCTCAAAGATTCTGAAATTAACTACACCCCCATAGAGAAGCTTGTATTGGCACTGGTACACACCGCCAAGAGGCTAAGACGGTACTTCCAGGCTCATCCCATGAAGGTCATCACAGATCAGCCCATACGAGCCATCTTAGAAAAACCAGAAGACTCGGGGAGGTTAGCCAAATGGGCCATTGGCCTAGGGGAACACAAGATAGAGTACCTACCGAGAAGGGCTTACAAGGGACAAGTGTTTGCTGACTTCCTTGCCGAGCTACCCCACCTGCAGGCAGATGAAGAAATGAACGAGATCGAGGAGCAACCCGATCTCCAGGGGAAATGGTGCCTTTTCACTGATGGAGCCTCAATGTAGAAGGTTCCGGGGCTGGTCTTGTCATCAGGGACCCCCACGGAACCGAATACACTTATGCCCTCCGTCTGGACTTCCCCTGCACCAACAACGCTGCTGAATACGAAGCCCTCCTGGCCGGGTTGCGATTGGCAAAAACAATGAAGGTACAAGAGCTAAAAGTCTTCGTTGATTCAAATCTTGTAGTCAAGCAGGTAAATGGAGGATACACAGCCAAAGAACCCTCAATGATTAGGTACAAGGACAAGGTCAAAGAACTCATCAAAGAATTCAAAGTGTTCTCATTGGAGCAAGTGTCAAGGACTAAGAACAAGCAGGCAGATGCCCTCAGCAAGCTGGCTTCCTTGACTTTCGCTCACCTTACAAAGAAGGTCCTAGTTGAGGTGCTGAAAGAACCATCCATTGATGACAAAGAAGTACAAGATGTGGTCACCGAAACAGACTCCACATGGATGACACCCATAATGTCCTACTTGAAAGAAGGGAAGCTGCCAGAAGACGAGCTGGAAGCTAAGCGGTTGGTCATAAAGGCGAGGCAATATGTAATCGAAGATGACAAGCTCTACAAGAAGGGGTACTTGGCACCCCTACTAAGATGCGTGGGTCCCAACCAGAGTAACTACCTCATCAGGGAGGTACACGAGGGCATATGTGGCATGCATTCTGGGCCACGGTCCGTGGTATCAAAGCTCATGAACTTGGGCTACTACTGGCCCACCATGCACAAGGATGCCTCCGAAACAATTCGAAGATGTGAAGCCTGTCAGCTACAAACACCGATCAAGACCAACCCCAAGCATGACCTTGTCCCCATTATCTCGGCATGGCCCTTCTACAAATGGGGGATGGACATTGTGGGTCCCTTCCCGCAGGCCGCAGGAAAATTGAAGTTCCTTCTCGTGGCAGTAGACTACTTTACCAAATGGCCGGAGGTTAAACCATTGGCTACCATCTCAGGAAAACATGTGATAACCTTTGTATGGGAGCAAATAGTCTGCAGGTACGGTCTACCAGGGGAGATGGTGACAGACAATGGGAAGCAATTTGCCAACAAACCTTTCAGCAGCTGGTGCTCCGAGCTAGGCATCAAGCAGGTCTTCAGCTCAGTAGCTTACCCCCAGTCCAATGGACAAGTTGAGCGGATGAACAGAAGCATCGTTGAAGGAATTAAAACGAGACTAGGGAGATATGGCAAGAAATGGATTGATGAGCTCCCCAGCGTCCTGTGGGCCATAAGGACCATGGAAAAGACAAGCCATCAAAGGACCCCATATAGCCTCGTCTTTGGAAGCGAAGCTGTCATACCAGCCGAGATAGGGGTAAGCTCAGGAAGAAGTGCTCGCCAAGATGCTCACCACAATCAAAGGGAGGTCCTGCTCAATCTGGACCTACTCGAAGAATCAAGAGACCAAGCCGCCATCAGGGAAGCAAGGTACAAAAAGAAACTCGAAGCATACTACAACACAAGGGTGAAGAAAGAGGCCTTTAGGCCAGGAGACCTCGTGTTGAGATGCAATGAAGCTAGCAAGCAGCAGAATGTAGGGAAATTGGGTCCTCGATGGGAGGGTCCCTATGTCGTAAAAGAAGCCCACAAAGGGGGATCCTACAAGCTAGCTGACCCTAATGGCAACATGATTCCAAGGCATTGGAGTGACAAACATCTAAAACGTTTCTATGTTTGAAAGTTGTAAACGTCTCTTTTGTACCATCAAAGTCATGATGAATGAATGAATTATGTTTCAAATTATTAACTTGTCGCTTATCTTATCAAAGGGTGAGCCCCTCCAAACCAGGCTCCATGGGATCCGGCGCTATACCTACCCATGAAACGGGGATGAGCTCCCAGGCCACAACTGCTCAACAGGTAACAAGGCTAAGTAACCTTCCTGTATACAGGGTGAGTCCCTAATACAATCCACGACTCCATGGGACAAGTCCTTAGAAGGAATACCTAAACCCATGAAAGAGGGTGAGCTCCTCACACCAAGACAGCTCCCACATGTTCACACTTAATATAAAACGAACATACCACTAAGAAACCGTTTGAAAAAGTTTAAAACATAAACGAAAAAAGCTGATAGGATGAGCATTGCATCGGTTCCTTAGCTAAGTATCCTAAGTTGGATGACTGCAGCATCCACCTTTGGGAGAAAAGTTAAAGACATTGCAAACACTATGAACGACAAGTAACAGAGTCAAAACAACGAAGCAATAAACATAGATAAAGCATCACCCCTAAGGGGGGAGCATTCCATTAAAAGATAAAAATTAAAAGCCCCAAGGGCTGAGTACAACATAGTTCGATTACAAAAGACATGCTAAAAACTTGAAAACATAACTAAGGCAAGTCACGGGGTAGCTGGGTCTTCGGCTTCATGGGTGGCAGCATCTTCACCAGGGGGAGCCAAGGCTCGGTTACCAACATCATCATAAAGGCCCTCTGTGTCAAGACCGGCAAAGGGATCATCTTCGCTAGAAGGAGGGAGAGACTCAACCTCCAGAGCTTGTAGGGGGGAAGGACTCTCAAATACCTGCTCCAAATTTGGAACCTTGGAAGAACTAGCAGGTTTTATACGTTTGGAACTACCCTCCCCACCGTCAGCTCCCTCCAGCATGATCATAAGAGGCCTTTTTGACACATAAGAGCCAAACACTTGGTCGGCCACATCCCTTTTAAGGCCCTCCGGCTCCAAGTCTTGAAGGAAGGAGAGAGGCTGCTCAGAAGCCTTGGCAATAGCAGAGATATAGGGATAAGTTGCAAGCTCCATTGCCTTCACAGCATTCACAAACTCATCACCGGAAGAAGGCTTGAAGGATGGCAGCTCTTCAAGATCCTGACCCTCCCGAGCCGCTTTAAAACCGGCTTGAATCCCTCCATGGCGACCAAAAGCTATGGCCTTTGCATAAATGTCAGCCAGAGGAGCATTAAACTCTTGAGAGTGCAGGAGGTTGGTGACAAAGCGAGCTACCCCCTTGGAGACCAGCCATTCTTTCTCTTCGGTCAAACGGTCCACCTGGGCTCGAAGCTCTGTTCCCACCTTCTCCACCGAGGCCAACTCCTGCTTAACTGCCTGACGTGCCCGAGCCAACCCCTCCCTCTCCTCTGCAACTTTAGCCTTCTCATCATGAAGACCCTTGAACATCTTCTCAAATTTTTCCTTCTCTAAGCCAAGCTGAGTCTTCGACACAGCCAATTCCTGAACCAAGTCCTTCTCCCGAGCAGCAAGCTTGGTCAACTCCTCCCTCGCCTTAACCAACTCGGCCTCATGCTCTTCAAAAAACTCCTCCACTTGTTCCCTCCTTGCCATCAACTCCCCCCACCTGGCCATACCATCCGGGAACAAAGATAGGAATTGCCCGAAGTGATAATACATCTTCTTCATCACGTCCCTGTCTGTCCATTCCTTGTGAAGCTCTCTCTCAGCATCTGGAACACAATGGTCTATCAGATCACGGCACACGGAAGCTTTCTTCAACAAATCAGTAGGCTTAATCTCCCAATCTGGCACAAACACTCCTTCACCAGGCTCCTGCTGGGCAGGAGCATCAGAAACATCTTCAACGGCAGCTTTAGAACTTTCACCTCCTTCGACTGGCAACAACTTTGAACTTGGACCTGGGGCAGCAACGTCCTTTGGCTTCTTGAAAACAACATCGTCTTTCTTCGGGGAGGACAATGTCAGCTTGCCCTTCCCAGGGGCAGGGGTATACCCCAACGCTGAAGAAATCAGAGAAGAATCTTCATCTTCATCTCCTAAGACCAAGGGCACAACAGAAGAAGCCCCCTGACCCGAAGAAGCAGTCTGAAGTCGCTTGCTGGAGCGACGGGCAGTAACAGACCTCTCCACAGAAGGCTCTGTAGCAGCAACAGACGATGTGATCACACTTGTGTACACTCCCTTGAAACGAACATGCTCAGTCTTCACAACAACATTCTGACCCTCAGCAACGCTCCGAACCTTGAATTTCACGTCAGCAATATCATCCAAAGCCAGAAAATCCAAAGTGCTCATTTCTGCAAAAAAGACAAAAGGGTCAGACAACATAACAAGGATAAGGGTACCAAAGAGGAGACAGGGAGACACCTACCCTTCCCACCATGATATATCACCGGGTCAGTCCCAAGATCATCCCAGTTGGCACTCAAGCCCACCATCACCAGAAAATCCTCAGGAAAGGTACGAAGACGAGTAGGAAAGCTACGCAGCTTCTCCAACAACACTTGGTCGAGAGTACCAGGTTCAGGCTCCTTCTCATTCAGGGGAGCATCCGAAGATCTCCGAGGAGTTTTAAAGGGTAGGAAGTCAGAGTTTAAGAAAAAGAATTTGTCTTTCCAGGAGGAAACAATCCCGATGACACTAGAAATGAGAGCCGGTTCACATTGAGTCTTCTCAATGGTAAACCAGTTCCCATTTTTAGCCAATCTGAAAAACCGCCGGTACATGGCCAAGGAAGGCTTATGACCAAGGCAGCGACACACTATCTCGAAGTGCAAAATCCTTGCAACTCCGGATGGGCACAACTGATCAAGGGAAAGTTGATGATATTCTAAAACATTAAGGAAAAAGGTGGAAAAGGGGTACCTAAGGTTACCCTGATCAAACTGACGGGTATACACCGCCACCTTGCCAGTAGGAACGGAGGTCACAGGGGTTTTCCCCTTTGGAACAGTAGGATTAAAAGACAAAGGAATACCGATCTCAGTACAGAATCGCTCAACATCGGACTTAGACAGCCGAGTAAATTGAGTCGCGAGATCAGTTTTCGACATAATGAAAGGCAAGGTATGAAAAAAGAGAGAAGTTACTTACCAGATTTATAGGGATGAAAAGAAGATCGCCGGTTGAAAAATAATCGTGGGAGAGAAAGTGACGGTTTTCTAGTTTAGGAATGAAATGGAGAAGAAAGAGGGGTTATCTCTTTATAAGAGATTTAAAATTTGAATTTAATGGCATTAAACGGTTACCAAGGGAAACCATCATTCAGCTGTCCTAGGGGATGACGTCAGCCTAGCCCCTTGTCATGTCAACAGTCGTCTGGGACGGCTGATGGGACACTCGTCTGCTCCCTAGGGAGTAATGGTGGATAGCCATATTAAATAAAAAAATCAGACCATCATGACAAATGCAAGGCCAAAAGCTTGCACGAAATTTGATGAAGGAAAAAATAACAAACCAACGCTCCCATAAGGGAGCCAGGGGTTTATAAAAATTACCCGGTGCTAACCTCAGCTCGAGCAGCGTTACCACCAGGGAATACGACAATGAACAAGTCACAAGCACTTCTAACTTCTTTACAAATGCTTATGACTGGGGGGCTGATGACGTGTGTCCTAAAACGACAACGTCTAGACCTCTCGTCAAAAAGATAAGCAAAATAAGTTTGATTAAGAGGTTGCCTGACTTAGTGGAGCTGATATAAGGCAGCTGACCTGCCGTATAGGAGCCTCAGGGCAGGAAGCAAACAGTAAAATGTCTTGGAAATGTAAAAAGGGATTTTGGCTTATTATCTTTGCAAGGGACAAAACATCACACAGCTCCATACCTTGTATTGGAAAAGATAAAAGCTGAAAATATCCCAAAAGGGAAAAGTCTCACTGCTGGGAACTAAAAGAGGGTCAAAACACATCCAGGTATGATAGGGAAGCTACCCTGAGGGAGCTCCTGGGCAGAATTCGACTGCCTATATAAGGAGACCCTTGGGTAGACATTCCACACACACTTCTCACTTCTTCTCTCTACTCTTATACTCTCTACTTCATTACTTCCCAACTCCAAATGAATATGTACTTATTCTCACGCCGGAGTCCAAACGCAGGAGGCTCCCTCCTGCGTTAAGGCTAACGGTGTCTGCTACCTTTGTGCAGGTCCCTTCCAGGAGCTTGAAGACCCCCATTCTCAGAACCAAATCCAAAACCTTAACTGAATCCAACCTTAAGACCTAAACCTTAACATAATATACCCTTAACCTATAATCCTAAGCATCTCCTAACCTAATACCGGTCATTTTCCTTGTTGTAGCAACAAGGTGGAAGTATCTTTTTTTAAAAACCATCCTTTTTCTAAACTCATTCTATTACTAACTTATAATCAAAGAAGCACTTAATAAGCAAATAAACTGCATATAACTACTCATAAGAAAGAAAGAAACCAAACGCAAAACATTGAGTAGAAAGCAATAATTAAAAAAAAAACTAAACCTGGTATCGTTCCTCCAGTTTCTTATGCTTCTTGTTACCCACAACTTGAACCTCCTCTGCACCTCGCTTGCCTACCATTGTTAATTAGATCGGTGGGTGGAAAAAGATCTGAATCGACCTGACATTGAAAATCAAGTAGACCAATGACGAACAAATACACACAAATCACATCACTACAGATAGATAGATAGATAGATAGATAGATACAAAGGGACTGTACTTGTGGCCGTGATTCAGTCATTCGATGCACCAGAAGCTTTAATTTGGGGTTATCCAACGACTTATTATGAAAGCCTCTGGAAGAACAACACAGCAGCCAGGGTTACAAATTTTTCATTGCGTTCTTCTATGTAAACCACAAACGAAGCATTTGTCAAATGTAGCTGGGTTGACCCGCCCGATATAGCGGGTGTCATTAATATTTTCTCTAGCTCAATCAATCTAACGTGACAGACTAACCTTTATTTATGTACTAGGATAGGATAGAGTCCTGTTGGGACACACGGTTCACCCGAAAGTAAAATGAAAAAAAGTAGGAAAATAAAAATTGTATTATGCAAGTTGTTTTAGTTACTAAATGTTTGATAATGCAATATGTATGAATTTTGATGTTAAATGCAAAATGTCATCTAACAGTTTAATGCAACAAAATGATGGATATACATATATATATATATATATATATATATAATATGTGTGTGTATATTTAAAATAAAAACCTGCTACTTAATTTCATAAAAAAGAGTCAAACTTACATCTAGATAATGGGTAAGCGGGCAATAAGCTGCGTCGTTATCCTTTTTGAATTGCAAAACAAACCTTTGGTTCCTTGGACTATGCGAGTCGCTGTGAACCACCTTCTGAATCCGCTCCAAGAAACGAACCGCCTCAGGGGCTAAGGACCCAAATGTATCGAAGGCAAACGGAAGGAACACGAGCTGATTCTCTAGACAGGCTGCCTCGTGCTTAGCCACCATCTTAGCTTCCGCCCTTAAACCCGCTTGTCCCGGAACAAAGCCACTATCTATCAACCCAACCAACAGGGAGACCCCACTGAGGTCGACACATGCATGCTTGCCCCCCCACCCAGCCAAACATAAGGATATCCGCAGGACGTAAAGTAGATCTCCCCTCCCGCAGATCAGTCAGAAAGTTAACAAGAGCTTCTTTCTTGGACGAGATTCCAGCGCGTCTAAGCATGTCCATAAAACATCCCTAACCCAGTCATGACGCTACTTGAACCCTGGTAATTGCTTACAATGAAGGGCATGCTCGCCGAATCTATCCAAGCAGCTTTTTTGCAAATGGGGCATGGTTCGTCCGGATGGAAAAGAGGTACCATGAGCCGATATTTGAGGATGACCCAATATTCAACAGCTGACATCCGTTGCCCAAGACCTTCAATAGGCACAACGGTCAGATATATCGACTAAGTAAAGTTTAATTTGACAAAAAAATATAAACAAAGAATTGAATAAAATGAATAATGTTAAATTTATTCTAATGGATTTATTATCAACATTAACATTCAAAGTGACTAAGTATAGTTTTCATAACATTGAAAATAATAATAAAAAATTCACTATTCGAACTTTTAAAGCAACATTAATAAACCTAAAATAAAAAACAGAGAAATCAAAATCTTATAAAGTTATTCATAAAGCTTCAAATATTTCTTTATACACAATGTTTGATGCTTTGTTTGTAAGGTTGCCATCTTGATCTAGTATTAGTATCTTCAGTCCATCTCGACTTTTGACCTTTGATGGGGCAACATACAACTGCCCATGTGATGATATATCGACTAAGTAAAGTTCGATTTGACAAATAAACAAAGACTGGAATCAATTGTAGTATGCAAGTTGTTTTGCTTACTAAATGTTTGGTGGTTCAATTGGTATGGATTTTGTTGTTAAATGCAAAATATCATATAAGGCTTTTAATGTAACGCAATGAGAGATATATCAGCTAAGTAAAGTTTGATTTGACAAAATTATAAACAAAGACTGGAATCAAATGAAAAATACCGAATTTATTCCAATGGAAGCCAAATGAACATGAACATTCAATGTGACTAAATATAGTTTCCCATAACATACAAATAATATTAAAAACAAATTTCACCGTTAAAACTTTTGAAGCAACATTAAAAACCTTACATAAAAAAACAGATAATTTAAAATCTTATAAGGTTATTCATAAAGCTCCAAATATTTATTTGTACACAACATTAATTGTTTTGTTCGTAAGGCTCTCATCTTTGCTTAATATTAACATCTTCAGTCCGCCTCGACTCTTGACTTTTGATAGCGCAACATACAATTGGCCATTTGACAAAGCAAGTGAGAATTGTCTTCTGTTAAATTTAAAAGAAATTTTTTTATCATAAGGGGACAAACTAATTTTTAGGATAAAGGTTTGAATTCCAATATTACTTCTTCTTGAAAAGCGATGGTGAGGGAGCAATATTTTTGTTGTTTGCACTTGTCCCCGGTAAAGATACATAACTCGATTCTCACATATACTCCACTCGGATTATAGTTGTAATGCGTTCGTTGACTATTAATGCTTGATTAAGCTTTTTTAAGCCCTAAAGATCTTCTATTTCTTACTTGAAATAACTTTGAATTGATTCAAAATTGCTCTTTGCCTCGTTTTTGAAATTTACCATTGCTTTTGTACAACAATAACTAAAATAATAAGAATAATAAAAGGAATTAAGTAAACAAAAACAAAGAAATAGGATTCATCTATATCTATCTATACTTTCAATAATAGGAGAGTCGTGAGTGACGTCAGAAAGCTGATGTGCCAACAGCTTAGGCAGGCCACCAATGCCTGCGTGACGCAAAACCTGACGTCAGTAACCCCCTTAAAATATGCACAAATAATACGTGGGCCACGTTAAAGCACCGCTGCTGTCATGAACAGCGGTTCCCAACCAAAGGGTCTGCCGTCAAGCAGCAGATGTTAGCCACGTACGGTGCAGCATTTAGGCCCTAAGTTTGAATTTTAAGGGGGAAATTTTAAATTAAGCTAGGGAAACGTGCCTCATTAGCTCTTTATATATAAGCACACAAACAATTCAGCCATTTCTAATATCAGCTTTCAATTTTTTAAACCTAAACAAAGATTTTCAAATTTCCCTCTTAAAAGATAACTTTCAAATTGTGTCGGCGTCAATGGACGGTGAAGAAAAGCACGTCAGTTTCATTCGTGATCTGAATCCACCCAAAGACATGTGGTACATGAAGGCTCTGCCAAGGCACCTTTTATGCAGGTTTCTGACAATCAAATTGAAGAAGACGGTGTGGTTGTCTTGTCTAAGTTCGGTGTAGGTGAAAACAAGGACATCTACAGAGTTGTAGCTCATCAGTTCAAAATAATTTTTTATCGTTGTACGACTGTGAAACAGGTTAAGGGTTGGGAAGGTGTGGAGTATGGTTTCAACTTCTTAACTTTTAACCAAATACTTAACGGAGAAGCCAAGAGTCTGTTGAACGTTGGTTTGTATTTTATTCTTTACCTTACTACAATTTTTTTACATTCAGTTTGGTTGAACACTGTTGCTTTATATTTAACAGAGGTTTGGTTAACTTGTCTGTTTTCTTTTCACAGATGTTGCTGGAAGCGTCATCTGGTGTAGTGATTTGGATGTCTTTAGACGAGCTCCTAACGAAACCAAACGAATGAATCTTGATATTCAGGACTTAGAGTAAGGATTCCTTAAAATTGTTATATAGTTTTGTAAACAATCATTGTTTAGTATTGCAAATTTAGTTTGTGTAATAAATGTTATGAACAACGTATTCTATGACTGACTGTTTTGAATCTCATGTGGAACATATTTTTTTAATGTAATAAATTACATCAACATTAATGTTTTACATCTATGTTTTTGTTGTTTTGTTGCAGATGTACGATCTTAAGATGTACATTGTGGAACTCTTATGCAATACAGTTTAAGGAATTCATTTCAAAGATCACTGAGGAGCATTTACTGGCTGTTATCCAGCATGGAAGGGTTAGAGACTGGAACGGTAACTTGTGTTTCAGTGTTGTTATTTTAAAAACATATTAATATGAAGTAAAGATATGTGTGTTGTCAAATTTTTAAAAAGAATTACAGTTCAAACCGATAAGTATGGATCTCGCCTCTTTCTCAATCAACTTATAGATGAGGTGTCTGACCTAAAGACGGGGTGCTATTTATTTATATTTCTATACGAAAGTTTACATTTATGTTTATTTTAGCTAAGAGATTTAATTGTTTTTGTGTTTATGTAGCTTGATGTTGAAACAAGAACAAGAGTCTGGTTGTACTTCTCAAACTGTTCTTTGTACTTCTCAAACTGTTCTTTCGTCCGAGACTGTTTATCCAACCCATTAGGAATTCATAGTTGGAACACAGAAGAAGCGTGTTGATGATCTCATTGATATTCAAGAGGTTTCAATATTTTATTCGTACCTTTTATATGTCTTTAGTTTATTATATGTTTGTATTCTTTAAAACTACTAATGTTGCATACATATATACTGTCTTTGCAACCGATGTCTTATGTTGTGGTTGCGACCATAAAAAGTGTTGAAGAAAACTATGGTTGGTTTTATGTTGCCTGCCAGAAGTGTAACAAGAAAGTTTTAAGCAAGTCAGAGTATTTGCAAAATGCTGAAGAAGTTTCTGAAGCGATTCTCAAATTGCCTGCTACTGTGTTGGTTTGTCGAAAATGCCAGTGTGAATGTAGTTCCGTTACCACAAAGTATGTAAACCAGTAAATGTATACACATTTTTTGTTTCAGAATTTTTATTTCATTTCATGCAGCTTTTTTTAGATAAATTATGTTTTTTTTTGTTTTAGGTTCAAGTTACAGATAAGGGTTCAAGATGAATCTGGTAGTGTATCGTTTGTCATGTTTGATAAAGATGTTATGAGGGTCATTGGAGCTGCTGCATGTGATATTAGGGAAAGGCTGTTGAAGGAAGTCGACACAAAAAGTTTGCCGCATGAGTTGTCCCGAATCCTGAAAAGAAACTTGCCTTCAAGATTGATGTTTCTGATTACAATCTTACAAATGACTACCATGTGTATACTGTCGTCAAGATTTGTGATGATGCTGTTATAATTGAAGAGTTGGTCGACGGACATGAGAATGTACACGATAGTTCTGTCGAGGTATTTAGTCTAGATATTTTGTAATAAGCATTTATATTCTGTAAATTTTTAAATCTGTTATGTTTATTTGTATATGACCACTTTTTAGGTCACTCGGGAAATTTGTGAAAATAAATCTGTTAACCTTTCAGAATGATCGCAAGTTGGGTTTGAAGTTACTCCTAAGGTATTTATACCTTTCTGCATTTATGTGTAACTTTTTTCTAGAAATTGTATTGTCATGTAACATTTTATTAGTTTTTTCGTTATTTGTTTGAAGGATATTGTATGTGTTGATGCCGTTGTGGATACTCCCACAAGTTCTAATGGGAAAACAAGTGTTGAAGATTTTGTTAATGCAAATGTTGCTGACCAAACTTGTACAAGCAAAAGATTGAAAAAGAAGACTGCTAGATTCAAAACTTAGAATTTATTATTAGCGTTTTCAAATGTTTGTTTAGTTTTTTCAGTTGAATGAATAAATTTTTGTTAACAACTGTTGTTTAACATCTGTTTTGTCAGTGGATGTAATGTTATTTTAATTTCATCTGTTATAACTTATGTTATGCAATATCTGTTAAAACAACAGTTTCTCGAGTATTTTATAATACTTGAATATTAAATTTTGTGACAGTTATTCCTTAAAATATTTGTTACAATTATTAAATTTGACTTCATTTTTTTTAAAATGTTTGTCATGGAAATATTTTTAATTTAAAATATAATAAGTCATCAATAATAAAAACTATAGTTACATGTTTTGTAGAATTTTTATTGTTATAAAATAAAATGTATGTTAAATTTTTAAAATTATAGGAACAATAAAAGACTTCAAATCATTTGTTAGAACCATAGTTTTAGTTGTTTAATTGTACAGTGTCAATAAAAGAGTTTTAGGGCTGTGACGAGTGTTTGTAATTATGAATTTGAAAAGACTGATTTAAATTTATAGTTACTTCGTTAGATATTCATTACAAGTCATCAAATATTGTATAGCATTAACTTAGAATATGTTTCAAAATTCGAATAAGGAATTTTTATTCATAATGTAATACTTTAGTTTCTTTAAAATATTACTTACAATCGGTATATTTCATGTTATTTCTTAAAAAAGTTTGTCATGCAAATATTTTTTATTTAAAACATAATATTTCGTCAACAAAAACTATAATTACATATTTTATGGACGCTAATATTTTTGTAGAATTTTTATATATTTAAAATATATGTCTTCATTTTTTAAGAATTTTTATGGTAAACTTTTATTGTTGTTAAAGAATAGTAAAAATAAGTACATTTAGCATTAATTGCTGCTGTATTTTCTGTCAGGTTGCATCTAATTGTTCATCTGTTCATTGGGCAGCAAAAACTTTTAGGGCTCTAGGGACTGTTTCTAATTATGAACTTGAAAAGACTGCTTTAATTTAAATTTATAGTTATTTCGTTAGATATTCATTACAAAGTTTGTTTTAAAAATGTGATTATATTATTCTTCAGTTGATAATTGTAATTGATCACAGTTGTTTGTCAACATCTGTTCACGAGTCATCAAATATTTTATTAATTTTAAATTAGAATAGATTTGTATATGAAACTTTATTATTAGGACGTTGAAACTAATTATAATGGTAATACTAATAATCTAAAACGTAATACATTGTGAATAAAAATATTATTACAATTTTTAACAATGATGATTTTTTTAACAAATTTGATTGCTAGAAAATATGTATTATAGGAATTGTAACTTGTATTTTACAAAACTGCTCATATGTACAGTGGGAATTATTAACGTTTGTTGAATTTTAATATATGTTAAAAATTCAATTGTTGTTGATAAACATTATTAAAGAGATGGTTATAATAATTTAAGTGAATTATATGTAAATATTTCATATCATTTCTTAAAAAAGTTTGTCATGGAAATATTATTTATTGAAAAATTAATTACATATTTTATAAATTTGAAATTATGAATTTGAAAAGACTGATTTCGTTAGATATTAATTAGAAGTTAGGTTTTACGAACTCTGTTTTCAAAATATGGTTACATCATCCTAAAAGTCAGTTGAAAATTGTAATGCATCGTAGTTGTTTGAAAACATCGGTTGGCAAGTTGTCAATTTTTTTATAGCTTTGAACTTACAATTGGTTTAAATATGAAAGTTTATTGCTATGTAATTTTAAACTAATGATGATATTCATACTAATAATTTAAATCAAAATACGTTGTGAATAAAAATTATTATTACACATTTTAACAATACTAATTTTTTTAAAGAGTTTTTATATCTATAAAATATGTCTTAATTTTTTAAGAATTTTTATGGTAAGCTTTTTTTGTTGTTTAAGAGTAGTAAAAATAAGTACATTTAGCATTAATTACTGGTGTATTTTTGTCAGCTTGAATCTATATCGTTCATCTGTGCATTGGTCATCATAGACTTTTAGGGCTGTAGCGACTGTTACTAATTATGAATTTGAAAAGACTGGTTTAATTTAAATTTATAGTTATTTCGTTAGATATTCATTACAAAATCTGTTTTAAAAATGTGGTTATATATTCTTCAGTGGATTATTATAATGATTCACAGTTGTTTGACAACATCTGTTCATAAGTCATCAAATATTTTATTAATTTTATAATGGTAATACTAATAATCTAAAACGTAATACATTGTGAATAAAAACTATTATTACAATTTTTAACAATGATGATTTTTTTAATAATTTTTATTGCTATAAAATATGTCTTATGGAAATTGTAAATTGTATTTTACAAACCTCTCATCTGTTCATCAGACATTATTAACTTATGTTGAATTTTAATATATGTTAACAATTCAATAGTTGTTGATAAACATAATGAAAGAGATGGTTATAATAACTTAAGTGAGTTACATGTAAATATTTCATGTCATTTCTTAAAAAAGTTTTTCATGAAAATATTATCTATTTAAAACATAATTATTCATCAATAGAAACTAAAATTACATATTTTATAAATATTGATATTTTTGAAGAATTTTATTTCTATAAAATATATTTCCTTTTTTTAAAGTTATAGGAACAATAAAAGACTTCAAATCATTTGTAAGAACAATATTTTTAATTGTTTAATTAATAAAAAAAGAATAATGTTTAAATTTATGTATAAAATATGTTGTATGGAAGTTGTACATTGTATTTTTATTAATGATTATTTTTTTTAACAATTTGTAAGAACAATATTTTTAATTGTTTAATTAATATAAAAAGAATAATGTGTAAATTTATGTTATGTTTTCATCTAGATCTTTCATTTCCACAGTGGCCATCAAAGACTTTTAGGGTTGTGTCGACTGTTTAACATGATTTCGTTAGATATTAATTACAAGTTAGGTTTTACAAACTCTGTTTTAAAAATCTGGTTACATCATCCTTCAGTTGAAAATTGTATTGGATGTCAGTTGTTTGAAAACATTGGTTGGCAAGTTGTCAAATTTTGTATAGCTTTGAAGTTAGAATAAGTATCAATATAAAAGTATATTACCAATTTACAATATAATTAAAAGTAATTGTAATATTCATACTAATAATTTAAAACATAATACGTTGTGAATAAAAATTGTTATTACACATTTTAACACTACTGATTTTTTTAAAGAGTTTTTATTTCTATAAATATGTCTTATTTTTTTAAGAATTTTTATTGTAACGTTTTTTTTGTTTAAGCATATAAAAATAAGTACATTTAGCATTAATTGCCGCTGTATTTTCTGTCAGGTTGCATCTTCATCGTTCATCTGTACATTGGGCTGCAAAGACTTTTAGACCATCCACATTGCTGAAGAAATACTAATTTGTTTGTGAAAATAATATTAAAAAATGTTTGTTTGCAAACAAAGCCTAAATCGGTTTGTGGTGACAACCATGTTTACAATGAGTAAATTTCACGTCATTTGTTAAATAAGTTTGTAATGAAGTACTATTAGACTTAATAAGTCGGCAATAAAAATTATTATTACATGGAAATACTATTAATTATTATGATATTGAAAGTTACTTTATTATTTTATCATTTTTTTTATCGTTTGTGTTAGTAATTGTAATTGTAACTGTTTTTCAATTTATTTATATTTGTATAAGAGGGCCGAATTAAAAACATCTTATTAGAGTAGGTATATACCTATTTTTTCAGTCTATAAAAGGCCGGTAACTCTTTATTTCAGTTTGCAACTTTTGTAAAACTTGAACCATTGAAAAGCAAATCAACCATCTATACCTTCAGTATATAATGTTATTTCATGTAAATTTCGTAACTCAAGACTTCTCAAAAATTCTCCGTCTGAAAGAAAAATGTATTACCAATAATCTGTTGCTAATGAGGTTGGAATGGTTGTTGCTGGAAGATTCTTTCAATCAAAGGAAAATATTATCTGTTCTATTATAATACGAGAGCCCGACCAATTTGAGATGGTTCTCTATATAAATAATATGTCTCTAAAATTTGCGGTATTTATAGGCTTATTATTGTATTTGTTTTCTTTTTCTTTGGAACGCGCCTTCTTTTTCTTTCAGCATGGATGTCACACCCTCAAATTTCCACTGCGGGGTTTATACCGCGAGGCGCATGACAAACCAGGATCCCATAGCCATAAGTCACGTAAACGACTCTAAATGCACAAACCATTTAGTTCGTTATTGTAAAACATGTTTCATAGTTAATCAAATATTTTAAATAGTTGCGGAAGCGTAATCAAAGAAAACCGTTAAACAAAAGTCTACGCAAAACAACGCGCCCAAAACCAAGAGTATTAAATAGGTATTCAAAACATTTAAGTGTTCATATCCCAATGACACTATATGATGCATGTCCTATACGTGCTCCGTACCTAGCGACCTGCAAAAGCATGCTAAAGTGTGTCAACATAAAGCTGGTGAGTTCACAAAGTAATGTAAGCGAGTAAACAGATATGCAGGTTTTCCCAAAACCCAATAAGTTAAGTAATAAAAGCTAATTCACATGCCAAGGGTAGCTAACCCACTCATGATAACTAACACCGGTATAAACCGAACTGCTATACAACGAGATCCCACAATAGTGAGCAAAGTGCCTTGCATCATTGTCTATCACCAATGATAATTAAAGTTTAAGTTATAGTTCACACCCATGCTCCCAGCACGATGTGAGGTTTGTGAAACCTAATAGCGCTATCAACTAGTAACCCGCTTGCCACCCGGCAACTCATTCGGTATAGGAAGGACTTCAATGATAGTGTTGGTTTAGTTAATCAAGGACATAAGCATGAATTAGTAAAAGCAGATTCACCCCATGAACCATAGCACCCCAAAACCCGGATGTAAAAGTAGTCCCAAACCGGACTAGAAAACGTTTACCAAAGTTGTCTCAACCCGAGACGCATGCTTTTGAGAAAAGAGTAGTGAAACTCACCTTAGATTGCAAGCAAATAATCCAAATTCCACGTATAATAATAAGCTACCGACTCCCTATTACAAGTGTCACTAAGTGAGTATATGTGTAATATCATTACACCATATGACCCGTTTGTCCAAGACGTTTTAAAAGTTTAAAACCATGTGAGTGACACCTAATAGTTCTAATTGCACAAGTAAGTCCTATGAACCCGTTGGGGAACGCATAGATTATCACCATACATACACTTCATATATGTCTCATATAAGTGCCCACACAAGTTCATGTCAAATAAGACTCTAAATAATCACATAAGCGTACACTACACAATCTGCGTTTTTAGGACAGATTGTGCGCTGTGAAAAATAATTTATTTAAAGTACTTAACCAATGAATTAAACTTCCAAAATTTTACTGAATTTTCTAGGGAATTCACTCGACAAACCCATATTTTTTTTTGTCACAAAACCATGTACAAAAGTTATGAAAAATCGTACAACACAGCTATGTCCAGAAAGTTTCCACAACAGGTCAGATTAGTATAAAAATTCTCTAAAATCGTGTATTCATCCAAACGGGATGAATCCACTTGGAAAAGCCGAGTTTTTCCGATGTTGACCTGCTGTCCAAATTTCATAACCTAACTCTTTCTAGAACTCAAGTTATGATCGTTTAAAGTTAACCCAATTTACTAACCCGAAATTCTGATATGACCTTTAATCAAATAAAATTCCAAAAACTACTCAAACGAAGTCCAAATCAGTTGGTTTTGCCCATTATGAAAATCTAAGACCAAGTACAATATAACCATGCAAAGAAATCATCAAAAGTCATACTTTAAGATCACATTACAGACCCTACAAGTTGACCCAAACAATCTGTCCAGATTTTAATCATGCGAAAACCCTAGTTTTAATCAATTAATTCCTCATAATACCAATTAACAAAACCCAACAATCATCATACAACATTAATATTACATAACATGATCAAAACCTAGCAAGATACATGTATATATTATCAACCATAAACCCTAGAAGTCTAAACATCAAGAACATGCAATATCATGCAAAACATACAATAATCATCACATCTCATTGCGTTTAATCCATTAAACTTTCATGAACATCAAGTTTTAATCTTTATAAAAACGTTTCAGACCTGGACAAACTCAATCATAATGTTTTAAAACATATTAGAGATAATTAAAACATGCAAGGTTGTGTATCATACCGAAAGCACTTCAAAACCACCAACCGAATGCTCTCCAAGCCTCCCGAATGGTGTTCTTAAGCCTTAGGGTTGTGATAATGAGGTTGTATGGGTTTAAAATCGTTTTAAGGAGGCTTAAACTTGTTTTCCACGTACTGGACTCGCCCGCGGGGCGCGGAACCGTTCCTCTTCTCCTCCGCGTACCGCGGCGTCCGTATTGACCGCCTTTGACTTCGTACGTCCCTCGCGGGCCGCGGGAGACATATCCTTCCCCTCCGCGTACCGCGGGGAAGGTTTATGTTAAAATTTTCATTTTTATTTATTCTAAAACCCTAACCTTTTTACCATGTTAATATTCCAAATATTAATATTCAAAAGACACATAAACGTTCGTCATACATATCCAAATCCCGGTCCGTCCGTCCCGGTTACCGATCCATTAAAGTCTAATCACGTAAGTTCACATTTCGTCAAGTCACCAACGCTCCGGGTTCCCTACTTGTGTATGTAGTCTGATAATTCCCCGAATTACCATTTCATGCAGTTATTAATCTATAACTATGAAACAAGGCTCATCCTAACTAACCTTAGTTAACTTAGAATGCAATAGAAGTATGTATAAATAACCATAGTTCAGTTAAAGTGAGAACCTGGAATTGCTGGGTATCACAATGGATTATGTATTTTCTCTTTTTATTATAGATTAGATATGTTAGTTGGTATTAGTTCACTTTTTTAGCGATATTGAAGTTTTTGGTTACAGTACTTCTATTTTGTATTTTTATAAGCATTTTTCATTAGTAGTGTTTTGGTTGTAATTTGTATCTTGTATGTTTCTTTATCCTCATATTTTATGTAAAATTATGCAATTGGAATGACGAATTATATTGCTATACCTTTTTTCAGTATTGTAGTATAGAATATATTCAAGATACGTTTGAACAATTAAGATTTTCCCCAAACATACTGAAATAATTTCGTAAAAGGTTGTTACAAAATGATATCACAAAATATTAAGCCAAAATATGACTAAAAGATCAGTTGATTATTAATAGTGTTGTATGGTAAATAATAATTATGATAATCTGTCGTAGTTGGTCTAAAACTTTTATTAACAACTTTAATTTTACTAACTTATTTAATTATAAAAATAAAGCTTAATATAAGGACTTAAAAGTCACATTAAAATCTTAAAGTTGGATAAAGACTGAAATATGTTTTTTAAAATTTTAATTAGCTGCAACTGAAATAACCATCTGTTGATTTATATGCAAATAATGGATTTACTTAATTAAATATTAATTACATTCAATAAGTTCTACTTATATTTTTAAAGATATACTTATTTCATATAATATATTGTCAAAATTCAAATTTAAGGATTAAACTTTTGAAGTTTAGTTTTGATATTTAATTAAAAAAATTTCAATTTGAATTGTATATTTATTTTAATTTTTAATAGTAAAATTGTATACATTGACAATTGTTCGATAACCATTGTTTATCATTCAACAGATGTTGTAAAACAGATTATATACAATAAAATCAGCATACCTTTTGAAGTAGCATTAATTACAGTCGTATTTTGCAAGTTTCCATCTAGATTCTTGAACTGTATAGTAATCATGCTAGCGTTTTAGGGCTATTGACTGCCAGTAATAATCATTACCTTGAAAATCGAATTTTGAAGTGGTTCGATATTTTTTACTTATGTTTATTTATCAAAAATTAATATATACATATTTGTATTGATTAAAAAATAATAATAAACTAACTTAAGTATGAGGAATGTAAAAGTTTCAGTGTTTGTTTATAAATTGTGTTTTGTGAAATAAATGTTTTCATCATCTATTTAATTTCTGTTTGATTTGCTCTATGTTTGTTTAAAATTCAATATAATATAAACAACATAACATATGTATATATAGATACATAAGATTTACATTTTTCAATGATTTTTAATCCAAAACTACATTGTTGTGACAAATTACAGTTACTATTGATGATTCTTGATAATTTCTTCACGACGCTGCTTCCTTTCCTTGCTGATGGAAATAATATTATCAGTAAGGCCTTTCATCTTCTTGGAAATGTCGTCGTTTAGTTCGATTTGATCTGCAAGATATTGTAGAGCTATGTTCGTTCAATTGATTTTGGAATTTCAACCATATCAATCATGGTTTTGCCATTTTTCCTTAGATCCGTAACAAGTAGAGATGTAAGCATTCCACATGAGTTTCTTATTGTTTCTTCTTTAAAAGATTCTTTTTTGAAAGACTTAATAAGAATTTCATGGGCTATTTGTTGTACACTGGTTTGGTAATTTTAAGAAGATGACATGTTTTTATGTTATGTAATGTAAGTATTTGATTATTGGAAGGTTAGATGTGCATTGTAATCGAGTGTTTTGTATATATATATATGGTGGTGTGAATAGAAAAAAACTTTAAACACGGTATGGTACACGTGTTTTACGCTTTACGCAGTGACGTTTAAATTGGAAGTCTATAAATTTTACAGTTGGCACTTGTAAATATGGTTTTTCATCTACCGTATTTATAGCATTTAATTTCGTTAATTAATACGAAATGGGTAACTTTGGTTTCAACTATCGGCTTATAAATATGTAGATCTTTTACTGAAAATTTCTTCTATGTAGTCATATTGTATATAGATTGCTCTTTATTAATTTTTTAAAGTTATGGCATCATCATCTTCACCAGCAGTACTCCCAGTGGATTTGAAGATCGATTTTATAAGACAAGTTCTGATCCAATATGATAAAGATACATTGTATAAAGATGTGTTAAGGCAAAATTTCACCCGTATTTCAAACTGTTTTGATAAAAAGCCAAGGTTGTGAGGAAATTGAAGTGTTTGCCCTCATCAACTATTTGTGACATTGGTGTAGGCTTTTACATCGATTCGATGGAAAGTGATCTTGAACAGTTGGAAATAATTTCTGATATTGTAAAGTCACTTAAGTTGTCTATCGAGTTGAAGTTGAAGTTTTTAAATTCATTTTGAATGTTATGTTTATTTATTAAAATTTTTTTTCATATTTTTATGGTAATGTATTAGATCTTGATGTAATATCATAATATTTAAATAAAATATTAGTGTTTTGTTTATGTTTTTTGTATAATAGGTACATTCAACACAAATTAATCCAAACATATTTGATACATTCTTCATAAGAAGGTGTTATTTTTTTTAAAAAAAATCATACTTACGTCAAAACTGATTATAAACGTCAGCAGGTATTTAAACTACTGTGGTATGATTTGACCATACATAACAGTCTTTATTATTTTATCAGATGTTTGTAAAATCTGTTTTGTCGAATAGATGGCTAGAAAAGATAGGATTAAAAAATGCATTGTGGTTATCTATTCTCCAAAAGTACTTAAATATTGTCCTATTTTATTTAAAAAAAGGTTATAACTCTATAGAAAGTAAACACATTTTACAATGAACAACATCTGTTGTAAAAAAAGTTAATTGATATTCGGTTTTGAGTGAACAGATGATAAACGTTAGCAGATATTTAATCTACTGTAGAATAATTTCAGGATATGGCAACAGTATCTAGGATTTTATCAGTTATTTGTAATTTCTGTTGACTGGAACACGTGATTAGAAAATACATAATAGATAAGATTAAGAAATTCTTCTTAACCTTTATTGATTTAATAGTACTTAAATGAATTTATAGTTGTAATTTAAATTAGTAAAAATATATCAAATAAATATTTCATTTAAGTTATAAGTTAATAATGAAAGTCTTTTAAGTCAAAATTAATTTAATATTGAGTTTTTAAGTGCATTTTTTTAATAGAATATTTGAAATACAAGTAACTATAGTGTATAATATATCGGTGTCCCCACCCAATATATGAGCTGTCTAATATCAGAGTTAAAGTTTTGTATCAAAGTTGTGAACAAATTAAAAGACTTCCAAGTGAATCTGTAATGTAGATATCCATTATTTACAAGTACTAAAGTTAACTTCACAAACATTAAATCAGGTAAAATCATTTCTGAATCAAGATATCTTACGTGAATATTTACAAATATTTAACTAACATGGAAATCAGCCGTATTTTTTATTGTGATTATATTTTTATGATCATTAAGATATTATATTTGTGTTAGTAATTTGTTTTACATTGATTCTAATATGTAAACAGTTAAAATGAGCTCATTCATTGGATGTGTTGTTGAGCTTGAAGCCGAAAATCCGGTATTTATTATGTTATTGAAAGTTATATTACTTGTAAAACTTGTAATAAAGTATTTTTTGGTGCTTAGATATTTTTAAATGTTTTGTGTTTATAGAAAGTAAATGTCGTTGATAACTCTCATCCTTCTAAAGCTACGGATAATCATGTAATTATAACTACTACATCAGATACAAGGAAATGGGAAGTTGTTTTAACGAGGCATTTTTTAAATGAAGCCGAGTTCAGTAAAGGATGACAAATTGTTGTTAAGGATATGGAATTTGAAGTCCATGATATATTATTATTTGAGTATGTTTCTAAAGATACTTTGTTAATGTCCTGTTTCCGGAACTTGATTTGTGGGACTTCTTTCATTCAGGTTATATATGACCCTTCAAGCGAGTTTTTAGTACGTATTTTTCTACTATTATTATATGTAGGAGCACCGTTCACAAAATAAAAGAAATACAATATTATTAAGTAATTTCGGATTACAATACAATAATAAAGGATAAACAGAATACAAAGAGATAAACGGAAATTACAAAATGAAAAGAAAATACGAAACAAGTACAAGGAAAACGCGAAGTGACTGAGGCACTTGTAAAACACGCTTCCCTTAAAACAGATTTCGGGCCACCCAGGTGAACCCGTCTGTTTCCCAGGGTACAACAGCCTAAGCAGATTGCACTACCGGAGTGAACCTAGCACCTGAAATAGTACCTGAAATAAGAGCGTAAAGGGCAGAAAAATTAGGGAAATTGTCTGACAAGAGGTGGTGGTTTCTGAACATGAACTCAGAGAATTTTCTGTGTGTTTAACCAGAGTACAAAACTCTGTATATATAGACGAAACGCAACCATGCCAAGAGTTTGTCTTGAATGCAGATTTCAGTGACACTTAAGTCAGTATTGATTGCAACACTTAATCATTATTTAAGTCTGTAATGAATTACAAGACTTAATGATACTTGACTGGTTAGGAATTCCGAAGGACTTGACCACACCAGTTAACTAGTCCTAGCCATAGACTCGAACCATACCAGTCCAAGCTCAGTTAAAAATATAAAGGTGGCTCTCAAGCGGCTCACGGCGATGCGAGCGTGCGAAGTGCAAAGTGCGCCATCAAAACGCCACATTACGCCCATCGCCCTCGTCCCGGTCCCGGTCCCGTGCCCGGGCGCGGGCATGTCGGGTGCTTCACACCCTCCTGGCTGCCACTGGGTGTGTCATGTTGTATAGGAATACATTCCTCTACAGAATTCTACATATAAACCAACACATGATTTATATCTCCACCAATGTGGGACAAGCACAATTCCCACAACATTAAATTTCCACCACACACTTAAAGCCTAGATCTCTCATTCATCTAGCTTTATAATTAATTATCATTATATTACACATTAATATAATAATTAATTAAAAAATTTCCAACAATCCCTCACATGAATGGAGATCAATCCACACACTCAAGTGTCACAATAAAACTTCAGCGGTTAAGCAATGCAGGATAGGTAGGTATTCCCTTTGAACCCTCCTTTGTGATGTGTACTTTGTCTCCTAGCGGTTAGTAGACGCGATGTCCTTGAACCAACCCCTTTTTTACGTAGACGTTGTTACACATCACACATTACTCTTCCTGGTCTGGTTAACCCCTCATTGTCGTGTCCATTTATGGTCATGGAGCACTATCCTGGTTCTGCGAGAGCTCTAGGAACTGCGCCCCCCCCTCCACAATTCCATTTGAAGTGACCCCACTTCTCTCTAACATAGGTGATTTTACCAAAATCATTAAAATCCGTATGCTTAACCTCCTTTGACATCACTGATTTATTTTAAGGATGGACTAGGAAGTATGCAACTCCCTTTGTGTCTTGGGTACTCCCCCCACAGTGATCATAATTCGTACAGTTAGGTGGTCCTATTGAGCCTAGATCATGGGATCTCCAATATTCTAGGATAGGTTTTCCGTTGTACAAACTTACTCCAAGGGCTTTAGTCCTATTCCTTTCAACGACTTGTGCACTGCCTCTCTGCTTAAGCCTTTTGTAAGCGGATTCGCAATGTTATCCTTTAACTTCACATAGTGAATAGTGATAACCCCTGTTGAGAGCAGTTGTCGTATCGTATTATGCCTACGTCGTATGTGCCTCGATTTGCCATTATACATTGCACTTTGAGCTCTACCAATCGCCGACTGGCAATCACAATGTATGCAAATAGCCGTCACAGGCTTAGGCCATCTTGGAATATATTCCAAAAACTGACGTATCCACTCTGCCTCTTATCCAGCTTTATCTAAAGCAATAAATTCATATTCCATTGTGGACCTGGCTATAAGAGTTTGCTTGGACGATTTCCAAGCTATAGCTGCTCCTCCAAGGGTAAACACATAACCACTTGTGGATTTAGAATCTTTCATATCGGATATCCAGTTGGCATCACTATATCCTTCCACAACAGCTGGATCTTGGCCATAATGCAGTCCATAATTTCTCGTGTATCTCAAATACCTTAACAATCTTGTCATGCTCTTCCAATGTTCAACACTGGGATTACTAGTATATCTACTTAGCTGCTCACGACATATGCTAAGTCTGGCCTGGTACATGACATGAGATACATCAAACTGCCAATGATCCTTGAATACTCCAATTGAGCAACACCCTCTCCTCTATTCTTAGACAAATGTTGAGAGGTATCAATCGGAGTTTGAGCTACACTTTTGTCCTCCGAATTGAACTTCTCAAGGATCTTATCCACATAATGAGATTGACTTAACACAAGACCATTTTGGGTTCTAATAATCTTCACTCCAAGAATTACATCAGCTAGACCCATGTCTTTCATGTCAAATCTCGCTTTCAACATGTCTTTAGTAGATCTGATCATCTTGTCATCACTCCCAATGATAAGCATATCATCCACGTAAAGACATAAGATCACATAACCTTTAGAAGTGTCCTTCACATAGACACACTTGTCACATTCATTTATTTTGAAATCATTGTTAAGCATAACTCGGTCAAACTTTTGATGCCATTGTTTTGGAGCTTGCTTTAAGCCATACAATGACTTGACGAGTTTACATACTTTGCCTTCTTGGCCAAGAGCAGAGAAACCCTCAGGTTGCTCCATGTAAATCTCTTCCTCTAATTCCCCATTTAGAAATGCAGTTTTTACATCCATTTGATGTATTTTCAAATTTCTCAAAGCTGCAATTGCAAGCACCAATCTTATAGAAGTTATTCTAGTCACAGGCGAGTACGTGTCAAAGTAGTCAAGACCTTCCTTTTGTCTATACCCTTTGATTACGAGCCTTGCCTTATACTTGTCAACAGAACCATCAGCTTTCATCTTTCTCTTGAATATCCATCGATATCCAAGTGGCTTGCACCCTGGTGGACGATCAACTAACTCCCAAGTATGATTCTGCAAAATCGAATCAATCTCACTTTTGATGGCTTCTTTCCATTGAGGTCCATCTGAAGAGGTGACTGTTTCTCGATAGGTTTGAGGCTCACTCTCAACCATGTAGGTAAGAAAATCAGGCCCAAAGGATTTTTCAACCCTTTGCCTTTTGCTTCTTCTTGGCTCAACCTCTTCAGCCTCTGACTGTTCATAGGTTTCATTTTGAACAACCTTATCAGCCGCTGTTGATGAACTCGCATGAGTTTTTTCTAACATTGGGAACTCCTCTTCAAAATAAGTTGCATTTCCTGGCCTTGTTTCAATTATGGAGTTCTTATGAACATCAGGATTTTTGGACTCATGCACAAGAAAACGTTGTGAAGTCCCATTTTGGGCATATCCAATAAATATGCAATCAACAGTTTTAGGCCCAATTCTAAGAGCTTTTGGAGGTGTAACAATTACCTTGGCCAGGCATCCCCACACTTTCAAGTATTTGTAGGATGATTTATGTCCCCACCATAACGCATATGGTGTTACATCCGTATTCTTGAAAAGAACTTTATTCAACAAAAAATTGGCCGACAAAATGGCCTCCCGATGAACCGGTCGTTACGGGTCATACAAAACCTTAATAACCTAGGTAGCTAGGGTAAGAAGGGTATCGAATCCACGAAGAGCATGTGGTTAGCACTACACCGAATGGTTGTTTTGTCTAGTTTTATTGAAATAAATGAAAATACAATTATGAAGTTTTAGTTCTAACAACCTAATTCTTTTTATCTTTTTATATTTTTGGATAGATTGAGCGTCGATAAAAGCCACAAACAACTATATCAAGGCTCGGTAACAATATGGTAACTAAACTAAAATTATAACTAAAGTACTTACTCCCGGGATCGAATAGGCAAGTCCTAGAATGCAAAATAAATTGACAAGTATATGAATTTCTCTATTAGATACGCGAGGACAAAGAACCGTAACTTAGCCATCAACTACTATCACTAGGACCATAGTATGCTTTATCGCTTACGTTCACTAAATCCGCTATATTATGCTACGTCATAAGTGACGGGATTCATCTCAAGATCCTAAACACATAGACATATCTAAGCATACAATAAGTCCAATCCAACATCACGACCATAACACAATAATTATATCATCACAGACTATAAACAAAATACATAGTCAAAACATTAATGCAAACCAAAATCTTACAAATCGTCACCCGGAAGTGAGGTACGAATCTAACCGAACATGATTACAACCGAACAAGCATCATTCCTACGCATTCTTGGGTTCATTTCTTGGTTTGGGACTGATCTAGGATCAAGTCCCATCGTGTATATTCGTCACAGAAGCTCTAGTCGATTTTAATGGTGAAGAAGGTGCGATCTCGCGCTGGAACAGGCTGGAAAGACGAAGCAGATCTGTTTCTTCGAATAAGTCTCCCCCACGGGTCGCGGAAGAGTCAATCAATCTCTCCGCGCTCCGCGGGCCGCGGGAGGGGTTCCATTTTCCTCCGCGGTCCGCGGAAGAGGTTTGTGCAGGAAAATTCAACTTCGTCTTCCGGTTTTGATCATTTCTTGCATATGTTCTCGTTCTGGCTCGTGTCTTCGCACTATAAGCTCGTAAAATCATTGTTTTAGCTCTTTTAGCTCGTCGACCCACATTCTCGGTTAAGCACCTAATTCCGAGCAAACCTTCACACAACAAACAATAAAAATACCGAATTAACCTATACAAATGTGATGCATCCGGCATCGCATCACCTCCCCCCACATGTCCTGACTCATCCCAGAACTTATCAACATGGCATTCATCATTTCCTTTAGTATGCGATTCTTTTGTTCCGCAATGCCATTTGATTGAGGTGTATAGGGAGGGGTATACTCGTGTATTATGCCACTTTTGGCACATTCATCCCCAAATGGCGAAACATATTCACCTCCCCTATCACTTCGCACACGCTTTATTTTCTTATTAAGTTGATTTTCAACTTCAGCTTTATACAAGATAAATTTGGCAATTGCTTCATCTTTACTTTTAAGTAAATACACATAACAATACCGCGTAATGTCGTCAATAAAAGTAATAAAATACTTATTGCCACCTCCAGTGGGAATCGATTTCAAATCACACACATCAGTGTGAATCAAGTCAAGGGGCTCAGTTATTCGATTTACTGATTTAAATGATGATCTTGTTTGTTTGGCTTCAACACATGTTTTACATTTTGATTTAGAGTCTATGGCAAAATTTGGTATGTAATCCAATTTAATCAAACGACGCATTGAATTAAAATTAACATGACCAAGACGACCATGCCAAACATTAGGAGCCTCAACCAAGTAAGCAGAAGTAGTAGCATTCTTATTCATGTTTTTAGTAACAGCCATTACATTGAGTTTGAACATACCATTATGGGCATAGCCCTTACCAACAAACATACCACGCTTACTTAAAACAAACTTGTCACTCTCAAAGAGAAGACGAAAACCAAACTTATTAAGCAACCAGCCCGACACGAGACTCTTACGCAAGTCGGGAACATACAACACATTGCTTAAAATGAGCTCTTTTCCTGAAGTCCACTTCAAGATCACATCACATTCACCCTTGATATCTGCTGTAGCAGCATTCCCCATGTACAACTTCTCATCTCCCACCACCTCTCTAAATGTACTAAAGAGGGTCTTTTCTGGGCAAACATGGCGAGTAGCCCCAGTGTCCACCCACCACCCTTTTGGGTTGTTATACACCAAATTAACCTCCTCCATCTTGGCAGTGAGGTCCGAAACCATGGCTACTAAAGGCACATTATCATCAACAAGCATAAGCGCCTTATCACGTTTAGCTGTTTTGCATTGATCAGCTTTGTGACCAGCTTCGTTACAGTTGTAACATTTCCCCTTGAAGGAATTAACCTTCTTTTTCACACCACCTTTTCTAGGCCCAAGGTCCCGGCCCTTACCTTTTGATTTTTCACCAAATTTGTGGCCTTTGTTGCTCTTATTCCCCCTTGAAGACTGACCATGCTCAACAATGTTAGCTTTTGCAGTACCTTCAACTTGAGTTCCTTTTAGAGACACTCTGTTATCTTCCTCAATACGCAAGCGAACCACAAGGTCTTCAATGGTCATTTCCTTTTGCTTATGCTTAAGACAATTCTTGAAATTTGTCCATCTTGGAGGAAGTTTCTCAACCATTGCAGCGACTTAGAATGTTTCACTAAGATTCATTCCTTCGGACAGAATATCACTAAGGATCACTTGCAATTCTTGGACTTGGCTAATAACAGTTTTGAAATCCACCATTTTATAGTCCAAAAATCGAGCCACTACAAACTTTTTAGTACCAGCATATTCAGTTTTGTACTTGCGCTCCAAAGATTCCCAAAGTTTTTTGGCAGTTGGTATCTTGCAGTACACATTATACAATGGATCAGCAAGTCCATTCAACACATAGTTTTTGCATAGGTACTCAGAATGCTTCCAAGCATCAAGTGCGCTCACAGATTGAATGTCAGAGTTCCCTTCAGCAAATTGAGGGGGGACTCGGTCAAGAATCTCGCAAGATTCAGAGTTGTCAAGTAAAACAACATCTTTTGCTGCCATCTTTTGAAGTTCAAACCAGTGAACTTCTCTGGTTTCTCAGCATGGTTTGCAACCGCCTGGGCTGCCTGGGTGCCAACTAATGGCCCCATAGTGGTGGAAGTTGATCCAATGGTTGTTGATGAAGCAGTAATATTCGTAGCCATTTCTGAAACAAGAGAACAATAATCAGTGTTCAAAAATAATTACACCAAATTCAGTTTACAAAAAACCAATTTGTTTGGTTTACAAAAAACCAAAGCAAACTCACAAAGAGTTTTAAAGAAACAATATATATTGAATCCGAAAAATTTTAAAACAGAGTATGAACGGAGTTTTAAAATCTGTTTTAAGCTTGTAGGAGCACCGTTCACAAAATAAAAGAAATACAATATTATTAAGTAATTTCGGATTACAATACAATAATGAAGGATAAACATAATACAAAGAGATAAACGAAAATTACAAAATGATAAGAAAATACGAAACAAGTACAAGGAAAACTCGAAGTGACTGAGACACGTGTAAAACACGCTTCCCTTAAAACAGATTTCGGTCCACCCACGTGAACCCGTCTGTTTCCCAGGGTACAACAGCCTAAGCAGATTGCACTGCCGGAGTGAACCTAGCACCTGAAATAGTACCTGAAACAAGAGTGTAGAGGGCAGAAAAATTAGGGAAATTGTCTGACAAGAGGTGGTGGTTTGTGAACATGAACTCAGAGAATTTTCTGTGTGTTTAACCAGAGTACAAAACTCTGTATATATAGACAAAACGCAACCATGCCAAGAGTTTGTCTTGAATGCAGATTTCAATGACACTTAAGTCAGTATTGATTGCAAGACTTAATCATTATTTAAGTCTGTAATGAATTACAAGACTTAATGATACTTGACAGGTTAGGAATTCCGAAGGACTTGACCACACCAATTAACTAGTCCTAGCCATAGACTCGAACCATACCAGTCCAAGCTCAGTTAAAAATATAACGACGGCTCTCAAGCGGCTCGCGGCGATGCGAGCGTGCGAAGTGCAAAGTGCGCCATCTAAACGCCACATTACGCCCATCGCCCTCGTCCCGGTCCCGAGTCCGAGCCCGTGCCCGGGCGCGGGCGCGTCAGGTGCTTCGCACCCTCCTGGCTGCCACTGGGTGTGTCCTGTTGTATAGGAATACATTCCTCTACAGAATTCTACATATAAACCGACACATGATTTATATCTCCACAAATGTGGGACAAGCACAATTCCCACAACATTAAATTTCCACCACACACTTAAAGTTTAGATCTCTCATTCATCTGGCTTTATAATTAATTATCATTATATTACACATTAATATAATAATTAATTAATAATTTTCCAACATTATATGCATATTTATCATTAAAAATAACAAAATAACAGAATTTTTTTATTTGTTTTACTGACAGAGAGTACCTGATAGTTTTTCTTGTGTCTATCGTGATGCTAAAGTTACTGAACATTTAGTAACTATTAAATTTGGTGATCATTCTTGGCGGTTGAAGATAATTACCTTCGAGAAACACTGTTATTTGTACGATGGATGGTTGAATGTAGTTAAAGATCTTCAGTTGGATGTTTTCGATTTTGTCTTTCTAGAGATGAGAGATCTCTTCACATTTGAAATTATGGTCTTTTTAAGCAATGGTAGTTATCTTTTTCAGCAAACTCACCAATCTGAACAATCAGGTCAAGATATTGAAATGTCTGATCATGATCAGCTTGACATGCAGGTTAAAAAACCGTTTATATGTTTTGTTTATATTATAAGTATTTATATGCAATTAATATTCTATCATATCTAATGTTATGTACTAATACATTTATTTAAAATGGTTGTACAGGTAGATGATTTGAATGAAAATATGACTGTTAAAGTTTATGAGCATAATGTTGTTATTAATAAACGTTATGTAAGTTATATATGAGTTTATGTGTTATATTTTTAATTATTTTACTGAACTTAATTAACTAATAATGTTATAAATACATAAACTTTTCAGCGGCTTCCTGCTCCAACAGTTAACTTAGTTAATCGTACTTTGCCGCATAAGATTTTTGTTCAAGTGAATGATGGTGAAGTTAACGAGTGTAAACTATATGTGGAAAAAGATAGGGGTAACCAAAGGTATTACTTAAATTTTAATAATTAAATTTGCATTTAATTTTAATAGTATAAGTAACACTCTTATATTCTAACTTAATAGGTTTGCAATCAGGAGATGGGTAAGTTTTATAAACTCCAAAGGATTGAAAATGGGTGACTGCTGTAATTTCAAGTTTGATCAATCAGTAGGAATTTTGGTTATAACTAAAAATTAATGGCATGGTAGGGAGTGGAAATATTTTGATGTTGATACAATGCTTTTATTTTGGTGGGGTTTAATTGTAAATCATAGGTTAAATGGATTAGGTTGGTGTGTCTTTATTTGTATTCCTGAATGTTATTATCAGAAAGGTTCATCAATTTTGATATAAATTTATAGCAACAATTTGCTAATCGCGAATTTGATGATATTGTTAGTAAAAATGGTTTAATTGAAAATCTACTTTATGGACAGTGTTTGTGAATCATCTGTTTGAATCAACAGTTGTTTCTATAAAAGTTGTTTAAAAAACGACGAGCTTAACTGATTCAACATATTTGAAGTTTAATTTGATGACTAATTATTTAAAAAAAAGATATACTCTTTCGTCGTTTCACATGTTGTTTCAACTATTGTTACGTAATTTTTTAAATTAGATATATAAAGTGTATGTTTAGTTTTCATTGTATTCAATATAAAACATCTGATTACTACTATTAACTGCTGTTGTGAAAGGAACAGATATTACTAAAACATAAGTTAAACACTTATTATTTAATGTAAAACATGACATGTTCATCTTTGTACAAATATGATTAAATAGTGTTTGTTTTTGTTAGGTAATTCGATTGTTAAATAAAAATAAAATAGAATTTTAAGAGTTGTTTCAGTGGGAAAGTAACACGTATCAACAGATCTTATATATAGTCCCAAAAATAATAATTACCATTTTGAAGTTACTTCATTATTATTTTATTATTATTGTTGTGTTGCAATTGTCTTTCATTCTATAAAAAATAAATTAAAATTTTCAAAAGTAACTTCCAAGTTTACATTTACATCAAATCCAACTAATAAAGTTGAAAACCAACTTTATGAATAGTTATTATATTTCAGCCTATAAAAGGGGATGAAGTTCCAATATTCATTTCCCCATTCTTATTTTACATCTCTCCATCCAATATGCATTATGATACTACTTTACAATTTGTTTTCACAAATTTTTTAAAAGGTTCTTACAATCAAAGGAAAATAGATAACCAACAGTTAGTTGGTTAATCACTTCAAATTGATGTTTCCTGGTGATTCTTACAATCAAAGGAAAACATCAATTCATTATTTCATATATAAATATATACATCCCCTTCCTATTTTCAATGTTAGGGGTTTTTGCATCCTGATGATATTTATATACGACCTGCTGTTGTGTACTAGTCTTCATTGGACGATTTTTTTGGATCATGCTGGCAAGGAAGATCATTCTTTAGGGTTTGGTTGTTGGTAGGTTTTTTTATGTTTTCTTGTATTTTCATGTACTTTGTAAAGTCACATATTGTAATTCTGTTGTCATTGAAGTACTTTTTTTTAGAGATATTTGTATTTGTTTTTTATAACTCTTCCATTTTGTATTTATTTCTGTTAAATTCATTGTATAACTCAAATTATGGAATTTGTAATAATAGGGTTAAATCGTGTAACTGTTGTTTCACAAATTTGTTGATGACTTCTAAAAGATTTGAATAAACAGTGTTATGAAATTTCGGTTGAATAAAAAGCTTAAATCGTGTAACTGCTGTTAATTTGTTTTCTTTATGTTTTATCTCAACAGCCCTTTAGTTTGTGTGTAGATTTATGTTTCCATGGTTGTAATAGCTTCAATTATTAAACATCTGATCAACAGATGTTATAAAAAAAAACCCAAAAATAATTATTACGATTTTGAACTTACTTTATTATTTTATTATATATTATTATTATTGTTGTGTTGCAATTGTCTTTCATTGTATAAAAAATAAATTAAAATTTTCAAAAGTAACTTCCAAGTTTATATTTACTTGAAATCCAACTAATAAAGTTGAAAACCAACTTTATGAATATAGTTATTATATTTCACCGTATAAAAGAGGATGAATTCCCAATATTCATTACCCCATTCTCACTCTCTGCAAATATTGGTAATCAGAGACGTTAGCAAATACAGTGTTTCGTTCAACTTTAGATTTACTTTTTAATTTCCTCATCCTCTCTTTTGTTTTAATATGTGTTATCCCAACAGCGTTTTAATTTGTGTAGATTTATGTTTCCGTGATTGTAATAGCTTCAATTATTAAACATCTGATCGGTATTACTACCTGGTATTTTGAAAGAAATAGATGTTACGAAATACAGTATTTGTTTTAACAGTAGATTCACTCTTTAATGTGGTTTTAACCAGAGTATAACAGTTGGACTGTTTACGTTTTTTTATATTTTCAGTAGTTTATTGTTTTAAAGAACGAAACAGATGTAGTAAACAGATTTTCTTTACAGCATAGTATTGACCTCCTAATATTTTTGTTTTAAGTAAACAGACGATAAAGTAATTTTTTTAAAGAAACAAACAGATGGTAATAAGCAGGTTTTATTTGCAGCAGACGATTTGCTTCTTGATGTTGTTTTTACTAAACAGTTCTTGTAACACCCCAACCGATGGCGGAAACATCGGGATGTCACGTATTGATGATTTTTCAGTAGCTCATGGTAAATAGTAAGTTTCAATAAATGATTTAAATAAATTACATACAATTGTTCTAAGAATTTGTACATCAAAATAACAAATACTAGCTACGTATCTTCAAGTATTAACTCTAATCTTCGAGCAAGCTATAACCTGAAACATGTTAAATTTGAAAATATTTTGGGTCAACAAAAGTTGGTGAGAATTACATAGGTTTTGATAATTGAATAAAGCTTGTACAATTCAAGTGTCATGGCAAGTCTAGTCCATATGTGAAAACATACTAGAAGTAAATCGAGTGCATAATCAACCCTTGTGACTGTTGTATTGTGGTACATCCCATACGCTCATGGTTCACTCGATTATGTTATGCGATAACAATCACCCACGCTACCTTTGTAGGAGGCACGTATCCGGGTGGGATTGTCAGTCCAATAGATCTATCATTGTATACCGTCGGCTGATCAATGTTAATGATTATGCTAGAATATTGTGCTTACCCTAGTCATGTTTAAGACATAATGCAACATAGAAAAACACATACACACTTTGATGATTGAATTGCATATAGAATGTTGTAACATGTTTCACCCCAAAAATGGTGATAAATAGAAAAGGGGCTATGTAAAACTCACCTTAGCAAAATGTTATATCTCTTGAAAAATAGAATTGTGTGTTGCCCAACAATGCCAAGTATTACCCTATAATTAAGGTAATAAATATGTCTAAGTCTTTCTAGTCTACAAATATAATCTAGGGCTTCGAATTGGGAATAAGTGCTCGTTTGATTAATAAATAAAATGTTTAATAAATAAGAGAAATTTGATAAATAAATAAACAAAAGTCTTTTTGTAAATTTTAAATTAAAGATGGTCACAATAATAAGTTTAAAGTATGAAAATAATTTTTATAAAATTATTTTCCTAAAAATAGAATATTAAATCTATTTATTTTAAATTGCCAAAATATAACTTTAATATTTAAAAATATTAAATTTACAGAATTATTAATTTAAAAAATTGTATTTCTGTTCCAAATAATCAGAAATAATTTATATAAATTTTTGGTGCAAAAATATTGAAAAATGAATTTATTATGATTTATTTATGATTAAAACTAACAAAAATTGATTAAAAATATTAAATAAATGATTTTTCAGAAATAAAAATCATTTCAGAAAAGTTTATTGTTATACGAAGTCAGAATAATTTTTGTGGAAATTTATAAAATTGTTTTGATATTTTTATAGAATTTTATAAATAAAATAGAATAAACTTGAATTATTTATTATATATATTAAATAAATAAATTTTTGAAAACTAAAAATTGTATGTTAAACTTTTTCACTAGATTAACATAAAATAATTTTTGTAGAATTTATAAAAGAGTTTTGGTATTTTAAAATGAATTTTAAAAAAAATATAAAGGAATATATATATATATATACACTTAATTAAAAAGAATGTTTTGTTGATGCCATGGTTCGAACCCGGGCCCTTGGCCGGTTCGTTGGTTTTAAATCACAAGCCCAGACCAACTGGTCTGGACCCTGAGAACGTTTAATCTTGGATTATATTAATTATATAATATAAGCAAAATCAGATTTATATTCATTTAAAAAGGAAAATGTTAAAACCGTTTCAAAGGGGACTCGAACCCGCGTATGTTCGTTTAACAACATCAGACACAACCACCTGATCTAGATCAGGGGTTGTGTTTGATTCCTGTTTATTTAAATTATAATATGTACACTGAATCAGTGTTCTTCCCCAATTCGACGAACGAGCCCTAAGATTTACAATTGGATGATTCACACAACAATAACCCAATTAATCATAGGGTTATTGTTGTGTGATTGCCGAAGATCAAAACCCATATGAAAAACATCACTTACAAAAACGTATTCGTGCAACACGCTAGGTCAAACAGAAAAGTCAACTTCGTACTAAATACGCAAGAACAGCTGAAATAAACAAGAAATTGAGGATTGGGAAAGTGTTATCGGCGAGTGTAGCATGAATGGGGAGGTCCAATTTATAGTGAGAAGGTTAGGATGGACGAATTGGTAAGTTGACTCGACATTGAAGATGATGCGCGTATAATTGGCTATAATTGGATCGAATTGATGATGATTATCTGTGTAATTGACGCGTAATAGCCATAACTCAGTCAAATATACCATATTGGATCAAAAACGCGCTTTGATGATTTGGTTTTTGGTAACCCGTTCATCACAGTTGACTTTCCAAGTCAACTGCTGATTAAACAAGTCACTATATATTTAAAACGCGCAGGAGACTCAACAAGAGTGTTGGGTAGCTCACCTGGTTTGGTGTTGTTGTGTTGTGACCTGGCTTGGGCGCGGGTTCGATTCCCGGCCCAAGCATTCCTTTTTTTTGACATTTTATAACTATATATATGTATATTATATATAATTAATATAGTATTAGGGTTTCAAATACGTCACAAAAATATTTTTAAAAGGCGATAATTGGTGAATCTTGACGTTTTATTCAAATTATTCGTAACGTACAAATATTAAGTGCGAAATGTTACAGTTCTTAACATTTAAAAAATACATAATAAAAAGCATATCTACTATATAAACTACTTAATTAAAATCTCTAAAACCCTGTGTTTCTTATCAGAATCTCTCTTGAAAGATTCTTTTTTAACTCCATCAATGCTTCGTTAATGTTGTTGTCCATTTGTAGTTGTTGAGTCATGTAGTCTTCTATCTTGTCTCTCAAAGCAGTTAGAGGTTCATGCAACACCATATCTAGCAGCCCAATGTTTGTCCATGTCACACCCCAAATTCCACATGCGGGGTTTTACCGCGAGGCGCGTGACACACCAGGATCCAAGTCAACGGTCACAATAAACAACACTATATGATTAAATACGTAAAACAAAAACATTTGATTTAATAACATAAACCAACAGCGGATGCTTTAATTACAAAAACAAAATCCCAAATGTTATAAAGTTTGACTGATTATTCAAAACGTGAACTAAGCCCTAGACGCCATGCAGACTCGTGCGCCTAGTTCCATAGATGCTACCTTAGCGACTTGAGAAAAACATGCCAAAAGTTTGTCAACATATAATGCTGGTGAGTTCACAGGTTTTCATAAAATGTTACCAAGTTCAAGCCCTGCCATACTATGTAAAAGCACGCTAGCTAGGCGTAAGCGTTTGCTACTACTACGATTGGAAAACCATTACTGGACACGTTTAGCAAGTTTAGCACATGTTTAGCAGTCTGAATAAGTTTAGCAAGTTTAGCAGTTCGAGACAATATACACCCGCCGGCTCCCAGCCGACGAGTGGGGCCGGTCACGCCCAATAGATCTATCCATATTTCCCCCGTAGTGCATCCCCGCACATTCATGGTTTCCCCCGGGACTTCCAAAGATCACATAGTAACCCAAAACCAACCCATAGTATGACATAAGTTTCGAATCATTAGTTTAGCGCATGTTTTCTCCCCCGAAAGCAAAAGCAGTAAAAGTGGGGCCGTGAACTCACCTTAGGTTGCGTTGTTTAAATAAAGAGTAAAGACAGTTTCCTGATAATCCCAACTACCGGAGATCTATCATAAAAGTGTTACCAGTGGTTAGACTAACAACCATAAGGTTATCTACTCCCTGATTTGTCCAGACCATAACCAAGTACGTTTTGAAAACACGTTTGACTGTTACTTTGACCACACAGACAAGACCCGACATCCCATTGGTGACCCGACGACTCACGAGTTAGCTAAGAATGAGAAATCATGCAATCACAAGCAACCATGCACCTACTATGCATAACAGTTCACCAAAGTCAACATATAGTTCATATATCGCATATACAAGTCCACACGCGTGTTACCAGGTTATTAGACATGTCACGGGGTTCCTATCATGTTCCTAGATGTCATTTCATGTTCGGGATGTTAAACTATACTTATATCAGCTAATCACATGATTAGACATTAAACATGCAATTAGGAAAGTCAACTAACAATTAGGATGGTCAACCTGGCAATTAGGATGGTCAACTAGCAATTAGGATGGTCAAACACGTGGATAGGGACCAAACATGCAATTAGGAAAGTCAACACATGGATAGGATGGTCAAACATGCAATTAGGATTTCAAACACATGGATAGGAATCAGCATGCAATTAGGAAATTCATGTGACATCCGTCACTTTTATTTTATAATAATAATAATAATAATAATAATAATAATAATAATTCAGTTTTAAAAAATATATATATATATATATATAATTACATAACTAAACAGACCTTTCGTAACTGGCCCACTATCTGTTTTGTTCTCTTGTTGATCGAAGCCCAAGGTGGCCAGCCCACAAAAAACGGCCCAACAAGCCTTGGCCCAGCAACCCTTGTGTTTGTTTTAGAAAAAAATGAAGTTCTTGCTTCTGACGGGTATCGAACCCGTGCCACCCCCACACACAAGCACACGTACTAACCACCTGGGCCACACCCTTCAAGTTGTTTTTAACCCAGCTTTACTTGTATTTAACCCCACTTTCAACTCTCCTTGTTTCCTTTTCCCTCCTTCGCGTTTCAGCAGCAGCATCTGATATATGTTTCTTTTTTTTATTTTTTTTTAATCGTAAATTTGCCATAATTATGTGATTTTAGCCACGATTAATTATAATTTGACCACTGATACGTGTTTACCGGTCCATATTAACTCACCAACGCGTTGATTATCAATTGATTGATAATCAATTAGCCATGAACGCGTCTAGACTTTAATAATTTGTCAAACCTTCTAAAACGACTAATTCGTAGGCCTCACTATAAATTGATACCTTCTACACCTTCACAACTCGCCACTCAATCTCTCTCAACTCTCAATTTCATCATATAACCTCTGTTCATGTTATTTTGATTCGTGTTTGACTTTTATACTTGACCGAGCAAATCGTGTTCAAACAAACTTGTAAGTCTAATTTCTTCAGTGGGTTTTGTTGGTCGGCATCCACACAATGAAAGCCCTAACATTAATCGGGTTATAGTTGTGTGGATCGTTCGATTGTAAATGCTAGGGCTCGTAATCATAATTTGGGGAAGAACACTAATTTGCATAACATATTAATATTTAAAGAACAGAGAACAATCACAACCACTGGTCTAGACCAAGTGGTTGTGTTGTTGGTTTGATACACTGCAGACGCGGGTTCGATCCCTGCAAACACCACTCTTTTTCTTTATTTGTTTTGTTTAAACAAACAAATATACTTCCTTATTTTTTTTTAAAATTCATTTTAAATACCAAAACTCTCTTAAAAATTCTACAAAAATTACCTTATATTAATCTCATGTAAAAGTTCAACTTACAATTTTTAGTTTTCTGAAATTTATTTATTTAATATTTATAATAATTAAATCAAGTTTATTCTATTTTATTTATAAAAATCTATAAAAATATCAAAACGATCTTATAAATTTCCACAAAAATTATCCTAAGTTCTTATAACATTAAAATTTTCAGAAATGATTTTTATTTCTGAAAAATCATTTATTTAGTATTTTTAATCAATTTTTGTTAGTTTTAATCATAATTAAATCATAATAAATCCAATTTTTGTTATTTTTGCACCAAAATTTTATACAAATTATTTCTGATCATTTAGAACAGAAATATAATTTTTAAAACTAATAATTCTTAAATTTTAGTATTTTTAATTATTAAAGTTAGAGTTTGACAATTTGTAATAAATAGATTTTAAAAATCTATTTTAAGGAAAATAATTTGTAAAAATTATTTTTATACTTTAAACATATTCTTGTCACCATCTTAAATTTAAATTTCATAAAAAGAGTTTTGGTTATTTATTTACTAAATTTCTCTCAATTGGCGAATATTTTTAATATTAATCAAACGAGCAATTATCCCCAATTCGAAGCCCTAGAAATACATATATCCTAGAGTTATTTCCCTTACACATTATCGAATACTTTAGGTTGATCATTTGGGAGTAATCTCAATTCATATTTTGTTGTCCAAGTCCAATTTCAAGTTATTACGTGAACTGTGAGTATTCCTACCCCTTTTTGCTTTTATACATTTTTGGGGTGTTACATGTACACTATTACAATTTCAAATACAAGTTTACATTTTTACAAATACAATTCTAGTACTATGTGCATTGCTTACAACGTGCTTTATGCTTAGACATTACATGTGGATTACATTTGTACTTAGTGAAATCATTAACATTGTACAAGCCGACCTTAACATTGGATAGCGCTATTTGGATTGACAACCCGCCTAGATTGATTCTCCCCCTTTTTCATCGGAGAATCCGTGGCCATTGTTAAGTTTTTATCCATTTATTGGATAAGTACACTACAGTTCATACAGTACATTATACAGTCACAGGGTTGATTTCGCTCATTTGTATGATACATAGTTTACATATTTGCATTGTAGCTTGCACTTGAATTGTATAACTTTTTAACCTACCATATATATCAAATCTAGGAATGCTCACCAACATTTCATATGTTGACCAAACCTATTTTTGTACATGTTTCAGGTGCAGTTCGATCTAGTGCTTTAGCAAGGAACATTTAGTGCCTTATTTTAATTCTGTTATTTCAATATTTACATTTCATTTAGACAATGTATTTTCCATTTCCATGTAAGACAATTTTGATGATTCAATAATATTTACATTTTAGTACCATGAGCTTTTGAACAATCGTCACTACGTGGCACCTCGATGATTCCGCCATCGGTTGGGGTGTTACAATTCAACACGTGGATAGGGTGGTCAACCATGCGATTAGGGTTTCTAATCGCATGAAAGTACATGCGAGTAGGGCTAATTGCCCCTGTACCAGGCAATTAGGATTCCTAATCGCCCCCTGCAGGTTTTGCCACTTTTTCGCGCGTTTAATCCTCCAGATCAGATCCGAAACAAGTGGAAACACCCAATATCAAACCCAAATCAATTACCAACCTATTCCAAGCAAAAACCCCCCAATTTATCATCTCTCTAACAGCCCTAATTGTGACCCTTTCCCAAAAAGGCATAATATTATGAAAACATCACATCCATTCATGCACAACTTACCCTAAATGGCAAATATCCAGATTTCATCACATAACAACGTTGTCTAATCCTTTCCTACTATTCTAGCATCATCCTAGAGCAAACCCTAATCCTCTAGAATCATCAAAACTCACTAAGTCTCATTAAATCTCCCAAAATCATCCAAACGGGTCAAAATAGCAAATATCATCAAAACACAAGCTCCCAAATTCATAGACGATCATCCTAATGATTCATTTAAGTCAGAAACATATCAAACAAAGGAAAACAATCATGTTTTAATATCAAAAATATCATCTTTGCATAATAACACAACATAGAACAATCATGAAGGTGTGGGTTCATTTATAATATGTTTTTAACAAGTTCTTAAAGACACAATTACTTAGAAACCAGGTTTGGACCTCTAGGGAGTAAAACATTATCATTAAAAAGGTTTGGGAAGAAGAACACACCTTGGATTTTAGCAAAGAATGGTGTAAGATCTTGTAAAGGTGGTTTCTTGATCAAAAACGAGTTACAGAGGTTGGATATAGTGTGTAATGGCTTTGGGGTGTGCTAGGGTTTCTAAAATGATGTTTTGCAACACAAGGGTGGTATTTATAGGCGTTTCTAGTCGTCACAGCTGCAGCAGGCGATTAGGGAAGTGTAACACACGATTAGGCCATGTGAATAGGCCTAATCGCCTGTTTACCATGCCATTAGCCCTCCTATCAGGCGATTAGGCTTCCTAATCGCCCCCAATTCCCGGGACTCGAGACTTGCGTGTGTGCGTTAAAACCCGGTGATTCTACAAATCACCAACCCTTGTACACATGGTTATGGACCGACTCCCAATGATTCCCCGAATCATTGTAACAACTCCCGATGATTCCCCGAACCATCAACACGACTCAACTGACCCAGTCAGACTCCCAATGATCCCCGGGATCATTGTAACGACTCCCGATGATTCCCCGAATCATCAATACATGCATGACTCGCTAAGGTAGACTTACTAGTTACCGATGTTACTAACCTGAGTTTGCCGGTTCCAATAATGACCTTAATGTTCTCAATCAGTCTTTGGTGTTTTATGATGTTAGAAAAGGAACCGGTCCGAATACAAAATTTATTGTTTCGGGGGTTGAGTACAAGCACGGGTATTATCTTGCGGATTTAATATACCCAACCTATTCTACACTCGTTAAAAGTATTAAGCACCCTCACGACGAAAAAAGAAAGAAATTTGCTAAGTATCAAGAAGCGGCGCAAAAGGATATCGAACGAACATTTGGGGTTCTACAAGCAAAATGGCACATCATCGCAAACCCGACACGTGCTTTCACAACAAAAAAAATACGTTATTGTATGTATGCTTGCATCGTGCTACATAACATGATCATCGAAGACGAAGGCTGAGCTATTTGTTAGTTCGATGAAAATACGGTGGAGGAGAATACTATTCCGGATGACCAAGCGCAACAAGAGTTAAACGATTTCGCGTTACGTAACGAACACATCCATCATCATCTACAAGCCGACTTGATCGAATATATATGGAACAACGGACACGACGAGTAGTTTGTAATTTTTTATTTTAATTTAGGATGGTTTGTAATTTATTTTTTAATTTAGGATGGGTTGTACTTTTTTTCTTTTTAGGATGCTATGTAATTTTTTTTATTTTAGGATGCTTTGTAATTTTTTTATATAATTTAGTATTTATTTGAACATAATTTTATTTATTTATTACTTTTATAAAACTAATTACAATTAATATTAGAAAACAAAAAAAAAATATTAAATGCTTGAGACATGGAATGTTGGTGTCTCCCCCATCCATGTCTCAAAATGCTAGAGACATCACATTGTAGAGGTGGCATCCTACGTGGCACTGAGACATTACATTTTTGGTGTCTGATCACCCTATAGCCTAATAAACCATCTTAACATTTACATTTCAGTCTTCATCAATAGCATCAATGGCTGCCCCAACTAATAACCAAGAACATGAAATGAAGGAGTTTGTTGTTAATCAAATTAGAGCACAGTACTATCAAGATTTGAAGACCACAAGGAATTTGAAGATTTGTTTTGACAGTTTGCACTTGGACACATTTGAGCGAGATGATGTGCAACGGATTTTGAAGTCAATGCCTTCAACTGCTGTTCGTGATTTGGCGTTGTTGTACAATTCTGAGGTCGGGAGTAAGGACGTAGATTTTTTGGCAAAATTGAAAGATCTACATGCACAACTTGAAGCCTCAATGGAATTAAAGCTTAAGTTTATTAATTTTCTTTAACTAGCTATGTATCTTGATGTTTAACGTTGATTGTATTTATTTATGTTTTCAGTTTTGTATGTCTTTCAAGATTATATATAGTTTTTATGTTTTGTGATGCTAAATTGAATCGTATTAACTTTTGTGTTTTATTCAACAGACCTTTAATCCGTCTGTAGATTTATATGTGTTAAATCAACAGAGGTTTAATCCGTCTGTAGATTTATGTTTGGAACTTTGTTGTAGCAGTTCCAGTAATTAAACATCTAATAAGTATTATTAACTGGTATCGTAAAAGGAACAGACCTTACGAAATACAGTTTTTCCTTTCAACAATAGATCAATAATTAATTTGGTGTTTACTACACAGACCATAATAGTTGGTCTGGATACGTTTTTTTATATTTTTGGTGTTTATAATAATATCTGTTTATAAAGAAATAAAACAGACGGTACTAAACAGTTGTTCTTCGGAGCAGATGAATGGGTTCTTAATGTTGTCTTTTAGTAAACAGGGCTTTAAGTTTGGGACTCGGTCTCCCGTGTGTATCACACTAGTTTTCACCTAGTATCTATAACTATATATAAAAGAATTAAATTATGATGATGTGGCATTCAACGGAGGCCTCACCCCCTCCTTGAATGTGCCACGTGGCATGATGAGGTGAGAGTGTTTAATTTTTTTTATTTCACTTTTATTATTAAAATCTAATAATAAATTAAATAACACCCTATACAAGATATGCATATCTTAGAATTTAAAATAAAAGATTTACTTTACCAATTTATTTAACATAGATTTATTGAATGACCATCTATATCTATATCAATATTTATATCTAAGTTATTTTAGGAAAAAAATAATTTAAAATCAAAATTGGATTTTTCTCTCTAATGTTTCCTTCTATAATTTTTAATCGTTAATATTTTTTATATACGAGATTTTAAAAAAAAATTACACCAAATTAACAAGCGTTTTATTATCTTTCCAACGAGTACTATAGTGTTATATAAAAAACGACTATTTTTTGTGGGGTTTTGTTCATACAAGAAAGGCAAGTCTTTAATTGTGTTCAAACCAGTAAATATGAATTATATTTTCAACATGTGTTAGTATTGGAGTTATACATTGTTTTAGGATAGGTTTTAATATTAGAGTTGTGCATTGGTTAAGGTTAAGCGTTAACATTGGAAATACATTGTTAATTGTTTTAGATTAGGTGTTAGCCGAAGCTTTTCTGCATATAACTGTAAAGTGCATCAGTTTATTTCATATGTAAAATTGATATGTCATATTAAATTTATCAACCCCGGGACGCTCCCGGGGTATATGTCTAGTATATAATAAAAGAAAGCAATTTTAATGATATGGCACTCAAGGAGACATTCTCCCCCTTGGGTGTGTCATGCGTCATGCCATGTGGCAAATTAAAAAAACAAATAATAATATAAAACCTAATCTACTAAAATTAAATTGAGTTATTTTTATAAAAAGAATTTACAAACAAATTTAAATTTCTCTCTTATGTTTCCTCCCATAATTTTTAAACGTTAATATCTCTTATATACGAGATTTTTTAAAGAAAAATAATTACACCAAATTAACGAGCGTTTTATTATTTTTCCAACGAGTACCATAGTGCTATATAAAAGACGGAGAAAAAAACGACTATTTTCTGTGGGGTTTCGTTCATACAAGAAAAAAAAACACAAAGTGTTGAGTTTATTCATACAAGAAACACTACTTCTGCTTAATCAGCCCGAAATTACACCTTATGCTTACACGAAAACACTTTTTGAAGCATACGCTCAAGGTATAAAACAATAGCTTGAAAACAATTCTGGTGCTTCTTTTTATGAAATGCCCTTCAAAGATGATATTCTACTTTCAAGATGATTTACATAACTTCATCCCTTCGTATATGGTATGCCCTTCAAGCATCCATGTTTCAGAACCTGAATTTCTACTAATTAGGAAATTGAATGTCCGGATCATTGTGACCGTTGAACACAAAATCAAACAACCACGTTCTTGATCACTACCACTACTAGAAAAAAGGTCTTTCTTGACACGCATTGCATGTCAAGAAAAGGGTCTGATGACAAGAAAAAAAACGTCAAGGATGGCGGTGTCATAAATTTAAGATGACATATTTTCGCGTGTCATCTGTTTATGACACACATTTATGACAGCATTTATTGACACACGTTATGACACTTTTTAATGACACATTTTTATGACAGTTTTTGTTAACATTTTTTCGACACATATTATGACAGAAATTTATGACAGAATTTTATGACGTTCTTTTGCGTGTCATAATTTATTATTAATCTAAAAAAAATTCCTGTAAAATTACATATTTACCCTCTTGGATTTATAGCCATTTTATTATATGCAAAATAATTATCAAACTAATAACAAAAACATCATTTCATTATATAATCCAATCATATTTATCAAATTACATACTAATCCGAGATGTTTAACGTTTACAAAAATATTGTATCGACATTACATTGCCTTCAAACAAACAAGTTTCGATCATTTGAAAATAAATATCGTGGCATAGCTCGACCAATCTTCGTGAATGACATCCTATCCTCATTCACGTAATAATCCACTCCTCCCCCCAACCTGAGACAACAATAAAATTAATGCATTAGTCGAGGCCGGCCAATATATTGAACATTAGTTATGTATGGAATACTTATGTTTTAACATCTATCTTCAAATAATTATTAATTAAAACAAAAGATAAAAAAACTTCTCATTCGAATGGATAATATTGAGGGACATGGCTTGTTTGAATCACAATAATATTGATCGATTATGATTGGATTCAATACGTTTTGCATCCAAACATCCTCAAATGTAACATTGCGGACAAAGCCACTACCTCCCTGGTGTAGACAATGTAGGATTTAGATGAACTCGTAATTAAACATAGCCAGTTGTTTAATGGGTCAATACGGGTAAAATTGTACTAGGTTGACTGAAAACACCTTTTTTGTCCAATTTCTTTTATATAAAAAAGTAGCAAGTTAAAAATGATTATAAAAGCTATTACAACAATAATATAATTTTAGGAATATAAAATGTAAAAAATGGCCTGCATTATAAAAATACACTAACCTGCTTAATCATCCTGTATGGTTGTATGCTTTGTTTTTAGCTAATTTTCCTTTTTTTCATGTGTGTATATTTGAGCTCTTATGAAAATGGATCTACATGTGTGATCAGTAATCACCCAGACATCTCATAAGCTAGGTCCAAGCATATTCATGACCTTCAAACATTATCATAATCATTAGCTACTGTCCACTTGAGATAGGCATTGCTGAAACCTTAAATAAAAATACATAAACAGAGTAGACTAAGATGTACCATTATGTCCACATGGCACACCATGAATTCCACAAAGAACATTGAGAAATACCAGTCAAGCAAATTATATTAGCTACCTATTGGCAATAGCAATGAGAAGGTGAAATGTACATAATAAATGAAATCATTGGTTGACTTACATGTAAACTTGCCATTCATATGGTGGTCCATAGTTACATCCTTTGCTGCTTCGGTGTTCAAACTTCAATGCAACCTACAACTCAGTTTGAATCATAGATGATAGGTTAGATGACATTCTTTTTTTTTTTTTAACGGCCAACAAAAACGCCAGGTTTTATTGATCACCAAAAGCTAGCAGGATACTAGCCAAACGCCAAGTATGTACAATGAAACAAAACAAAATTACATTACACCATGCTTATCATTACCACCCAATTCTGTGTAGTCTGAAGCCAGTCCACGCCTCCCAATTTAGTTTGTTTGTCATTGATCTCGATTTTACCCATAAGAACGCCATGGCCTTTATCTCTCCCACTACCCGATCAAGCAAGGCTTAATGACTTCGTTGCGGGTCTTCCAAATGCTCCAGATGGCAGTCAGAAAAACAGCATACATTGCCTTTTTAAACCTTGCAGACCCACCTACATACTTGTACATATTCATAACGTCCACCATGCTGAAAGCATAAACCGGTTGAATTACACGATCAGCTACAGACGCGTAATGCAAACAGACCCGGAAATTCAGCAACGAGTGGAGTTTCAATCAACCAACAATCCAACCAATTGTAGTAGTGCATGTAGCAAAGTAAATTGAGTTGTTTGTATGAACAAAATTCATTTCACTCATAGTTAGAAGAGTCAGGTGATAGGCGCTTTCAAGAAAGCGCCTAAACCATTACGCCTAAACCATAATGCTTGAAAACGCCTAACCAATTGTAGTAGTGCATGTAGCAAAGTAAATTGAGTTGTTTGTATGAACAAAATTCATTTCACTCATAGTTAGAAGAGTCAGGTGATAGGCGCTTTCACAAAAGACATCCTTTTTTAGGCATCGAAGAAAATAGCGCTTAATGTGATTCCTTAATTTCTGTATTAGGTTAATATAACAATTAGAATTAGTAATCTTAAAAATAATAGTAAATGTCAAGTAGCTATAAAAAAGTACCACTGAAAATGTTTTCTTTACAGATCTGATCATATCGAAGGCTCTTATCCATAATATCTATAAACCTTTTTGTCTTTTGGACTAAACACACTTTATAAAATTAAAAGAACCATAACCTGTGCAACAGTTGAACCAATGCGCTTAGCTTCATCAGGTGCATCTTTCTCATTTCCATGAAGGATTGCATACTCGTACACTTTCTTAATCAAATCCAATAAAAACACGAATATAAACAGCAGATCAGTGAACAAAAGGGATACGATCTGCAGCAGGAACAACCGCGGCTGTGATAGGTGATAATAAACGGATAAATCTTCAATTACAGGGTAAGAAACCCTTGTTTTTTAATAAAACATACCTAATAAATAAGCAGCAATAATCATTCAACAAATCTGAGACACCAATTCTTGAAATTTACTTTGCTTTCAAAGGTGTAGTAAAAGTACATGAAAAAAATGTTTACCTGCAAATTTTGAGCTTTTTACCATCAAAAAAATTAAACCTTTAACAACATATAATCAGTAATTGTACCTCAAATCATCAATTGAGTCAGTTCTTTGGTACCCCGCCTGTATCTGACGTCAACCACCGTGAAGGTTGAACTGAATGTTTTTCATTGTTGTGGGCGCCGGAGAACCGTCGGCGGTGCTTTCCGCTTTCTGTCGCCTCTCTTCCTCTCTCTCTATCTGTCTGTCTCTCTCATATGTTCAGTTTCTATTCTTTGTCATATGTTTGGCTCTTGTCCGTCACCCTCTAACATCTCTAAGTCTCTCTCCCTCTCTCTCTCTCTCTATACAAACTCTTCAAACACAGAAACTTCTTTCAAATAATAATAATAATAAAACTAAACCTTTATAACCATCAAATTCTACACATTATATGTATGCTTATTATGATCATAACATCAAGAACTCAAACATGTATGGTTGGATTGCTAATTAATATAACTTCAGATATCTATTTATCACAGAAAACAAGTATGTTAACATAGTTTTTTTTTTTCATATCGGTTAATCCATGAAAACACATATAACATCAAGAATTGAAAGATGACATCAAATAATCCATGAATTCAGATATCTGTTTAGTCATTCTTTAGAACTACTACCGGTACCGAAACCTGAAGCCGACTCAATCACCAACACATTTCTACCATAATTCAAAGCCAGGTCTCTAGCTACAGCTATTCCCACAACACCAGACCCTATAACCACACAATCAGCCCTCTCTTTCACAACCCCTGAATTCATGTTTCTGCAACTCCTGAACCATGGTTATGTGACAATTTTTTTACTAACTTGGTTATTTTCATTTTTTATGTGGTAAACGAAATCAGATCCTTTTTTTACAGCAAACAAACAAAGCCTTTCCTTATTTTGATTTACACAACTAAACTATTTAATTCAACCATTCCACAACAACCACAACATCAACCGATCGTCATTAATTAACCATACGTCATCAAATAACATTAAAAACTAACAGAAACAAAAACTCACAAAATTAAACAACCAGAAGCACTTAAACAGTAAAAACTCATAATTTAATTAACAAAAACCGTACCTCATCAACTTTCACAACGATTTCATCAACATTTTCCCTAATTTACCCACAAGTACTGGTTCCCCTTCGCTTCGAGCCTCTGGAACAGGTGGGTCCATTGTTTCCATCTAGGTTTGGAGTCTCGATCGAGTGTACGGATATGGTTGTACGGAGACGATTGGATCGGTTGGTATTACAGTAGATCGAGGTCCGGTGAGAAAGACGTCAGTGGTGGTTAGATCATCACGCCACGCACATTCAAACGGTGCAACGGTTAGAAACTTCTTTTGCTTTTTCTCCATTTTCCTCTGCTTCTATTCTTCAGCTCTTCAAACTAATGAATGTATATATAAATAAGTGGATCAACTAATTCAAGATTTAAGAAGAACATGAATGGTATTATTATTATTGAACAAACATTAAAAATCTCATATACTGTCGGTGATGGTAGTTTAGATATTAGAGAGGGGGGTTGTTTTGAATGCTAGGGTTTGTGTGAAAAAAACAAGAAAAAGTGACAAGTGGGTTTTTATAGTAGAGAGAGAAGGGGTGGGATTGGAGGGAAATTAGAAACTGAGTAAATTTTTATGACAGAAACTAATGACACGCAACATCTTATTCTGTCATATTTTTTATTTCTTGACATTAAATTCTTGACACGCAAAAATAATTGTCATTAATTAACTAGATTTCAAAATCCATGACAATTTTTTAATGACACACCCTTTTGCGCGTCATGAATAAGTGTGTGTCATAAAAAAAATGTCAAGAAAGGCTTTTTTTCTAGTAGTGTACAATATTAGTATTTTAAATAGTTATTGAATCATCATGTAATTGCATTAGTAGGAACACATGTTTACCATTAAGCATGCATTTTCATTTTCATGTTTGCATTAATTTAGGGAGCATGTTTACGTTTGATTTCAGATATATGTATGTGTTTTGCATTGAGAAAAAGAGAAGAAGAAAATATTTCTTGGAAGTTTTGTAGATTTTTTCTTTGTAAAACCTATCAGCAATCTTCCCCAAAAGAAATTCTCCATGAATAAGGGTAGTGTTTGGTTGGAATGTGGATTATGGTTGAATGGAAAGAACATATGTTTTGATAATTGCTAATGTTAATCTTGTAGAAATAGATTTGTTTTCAGTAATGCTAATTATAAAACAATAATTTATTATAAACTCTAGTTATACTTTACTTGAAAGATTTTTTATCCTGTCCACTGATAAAAATACGTCCTGAAACTGAAAATAAGGTTTAGTGATTATGTTGTGCATTTGTATATAGTTCCAAGGTATGTCATCCATCTTGTGGCAGATCAAAACAACCCCTTAAAGGGAAGTCAAAGTTTTCAACATGGGTACAAATTATGGAGCACGTGGTATATATACGCTACAGCTGTAGTAGACATGTTCAGCAGCTAAACAAATGGGTCAGTTAGTTTTTTTTACGCCCAAAATTTGATTAATAATTCTGACAATTAATTGGCATGCCTATTTATTTATGTTTTACAAATGTTGGGTTAAGAAAAGTCAAAGTTGACTTTTAGTCAGAGTAGAATAAAAAGTCAACAGAAAGGTCTATGAAATTAAGGGATGTGAATGGGTTTGAAAGGTTTGTTAATTGTAATTGCTGTGTTTTTTGGGTGTTACTCTTGTGTATGGTCGACGTTTTGTTGTCCCTTCTACTTAGTTTCTTGCTCAGGGTGGGTCAGGCTGTTTGTTTTGATTGAATGAAATTTGTCATTGGGTCCACTTATTTATTGGGCAATTGGGCCATAGTTCTCTAGTAGCCAATTTGCAATTGAGGTCAAATGTATAATGAAAATGGCCTGTTAAATGGTTAAATCAACTCTATATATGGTAGGTAGCGGTACACATAATCGTAATGGGCAGAATCAGTAATTTTATTGAAGGCCCAAATCAGTTTGCCAAAAACCGGTTTGGGTTACAAATTGATTTTTTTTACTAAAAACCTAATCCTATACGAATTGATTAGGATTAGGTTCTAAACGGTTCGTGGCCCAAACCTATTAGAAACCAGTTCAAAAAAAGAAAAAAAAAAACTGAATCGGTTCGGGTTTAACATTGGTATCAATTAAAGGGATGGTAGAAATATACACCACCTAGTTTAGATACACCCTATAGCCAAGCTACCAAAAAGTCAATAATGTGTCAGCCTTTTCCATTCTTCTCAGCTCCTTTCTCCCCAAATAAATGCTCCATCACGTGCAACTAAACCAAAAGTGTTTTTCTTATTTTTTTTTTGGGTGATATTATTTGAACACCTCAAAAAGTTATTTGGATACCCTAAGTATGTCTCGTATAGAGCTATATGGGTATATTGGAGTACAATTTTTGTCTTTTAGCTATCTGATGTTGACTAACACAGAAAACAATAAAGTTGATACTCCTCATATAGACCTATATGAGACATATTGAAATACAATTTTTATCTTCTAGCTAACTGATGTTGACCAACACAGAAAACAATAAAGTAATATGCCTCATATAGATCAACATGAGGCATATTTGGTCTATTTTTATTTTTTGTATATTTTCATTTTTATTGTTTTTAAATAACTAAAAATACTAAATTAACTTAAAAAATCCAAAAATTAACGAAAAGTTAGTTGTATTCATTCCAATATTATTTGAACAAAATTACAACTTTTGTTACCAGTATTATTATATAAAAAATATTTCTTTTGTTTGGTTTTGTTTTGGTTGGTATTGAAGATGTTTGTTTTGTTTTGGTGAGTTTGAAGAAATTATATAAACAATACAAAGTTCGAAGAAGTTATAAGATTTGTTTGAGAAAGTGTTTTTTCTAAGTCGATTGATCGTAGTATTTAATACATTTTAAACAAAAGAAAACAAACATCTTCAAAACCAAAAAAAAAAAAAAACAAACCAAACAATTAAAAAACGAATATGCCTCGTCTTTGTTACAAAAACATCTATTTTTTTAAAATAGTGTTCAAATCAATAAAACTTTATTTTTTTATTTTTGGGATTTTTAAAAGTAATTTTAGTATTTTTAAACAATAATATTGTATTAAAAAAAAAACAGCCTTGATATGCCTAGTATTGGGCAATATGTGGCATATCAAGCCTAGTATTGGTACCAATACTGGGCTTGGAAAGTGATATGGGGGTGCCCAGATAATGATCATATTGGGCAATACGACCCATATTAGGGTTTTTTTTTATATATATTTTCATTTTTATTGTTTTTAAATAACTAAAAATACTAAATTAACATTAAAAATCCAAAAATTAACAAAAAAAATAGTTATATTCAGTCCAAAAATTCAAACACGTTTTTTTTTTTCCGAACACATTTTTTTCGAACACGTTTTTTTTCGAACACGGTTTTTTTTAACGCGTTTTTTCTTCTAACACGGTTTTTTTTTCAAACTCGAATACGTTTTTTTAACACTGTTTTTTTTTTCGAACACGTTTTTTTTTTCGAACACGTTTTTTTTTCTTGCATGGATTTACAGGAGGTCAAGACTTGTTGTATTTGGTGATGGTTTTAATCGGGATATACGTAATCTGAATTTACATTACTTGTTATGCACTTTTCACGGACTAGCTTCAATTAAACGTCAAAATGTGTTCGAAAAAAAAACGTGTTCGAAAAAAAACGAGTTCGAAAAAAACGTGTTCGAAAAAAACGTGTTCGAAGAAAAAACGTGTTTGAAAAAAAAAACGTGTTTGAAAAAACATGTTCGAAAAAACGTGTTTAAAAAAAAAGTGTTCGAAAAAAAAACGTGTTCGAAAAAAAAAAGTGTTAAAAAAAACGTGTTCTAAAAAAACGTGTTTGAAAAAAAAACGTGTTCGAAGAAAAAACATGTTTGAAAAAAGAACGTGTTCGAAAAAACGTGTTTGAAAAAAAAACGTGTTCGAAAAAAAACGTGTTAAAAAAAACGTGTTCTAAAAAAAACGTGTTTGTAACAAAAATATTACAATAATATTGTATTTTTAAAAAAAAAAGTAAAAATAGCGTTGATATGCCTAGTATTGGGCAATATAAGTAGTATTAAACACTGATATGCCTAGTATTGGGCAATACGTGGCATATCAAGCCTAATATTGGTACCAATACTAGGCTTGAAAAGTGATATGAGGTGACTTGATATGGGTCATATTAGACAATACGACCCATATTAATACACGTATTGGTTGCAATACTAGGGTTGGAAGGTGATATGAGGGTGTGTGGTATATATTGTAAAAAAAAAAAAACACATCAGTATGCCTCATATAGGTCTATATGAGGTATATTAGTCCTCATATCACTTCTTCTCAGCCTAGTATCAGACCGATACGTGGTGGCTTTGATATGCCTCATATTGACCAATAAGATGCATATCATGGTCGTTTTTTTTATTTTTATTTTCATTTTTATTGTTTTTAAAAATGAGGCATATTGACCTTTTCTTTGCAAACTTTGTACCTTTTATACAATATTTATTTTTTGTTAACAAAGTTTTATAAATATTTATTATTTTTCAAAACATTATCATATAGTCTATAATAGTACAGTGTACTATACGATAATACACTACATAATACGATTCAAGATCTATACTACCATATAGGGTTTTAAAATATTTTTACTTTAAAAAAATAAAAAAATTATAAACTTTATGTACAAATGGTAAAAATTTTGCAAAAAAAAAACCCTACTGAAATACATTGATCAATCGATTTGTTAAAAAAAACTATTTTCGAATGTATAAAAATACAAAGATAAAAAGATTTAAAAAAAATCTAAACTAGACTTATAACTTCTTCAAACTCACCAAAACAAAAAAAGACATCTTCAAAACCAACCAAAACAAAGCCAAACAAAAGAAATATTTTATAAAAAATAATACTGGTAACAAAAAGTTGTAATTTTGTTAAAATAGTATTGGAATGAATATAACTAACTTTTCGTCAATTTTTGGATCTTTAGCAGGTCAGTTGATTATTATTACCATTTATGTCATTCATTGTTCATTCTTTTTTCTTTGTGCTATTTGTTGAATGCTCTTAGTGGTTGTTACTCACATTTTTTTAACTTAGTTTTTGTAACAAGGGTTAGTGGCCCATAAATTGCTTAGATCCTTATTAGGTAAGTTTTTATATCTGTTATATGTAACTTTCTATGGTTGAAATTTGGACTTAATAACTCTGTTTTAGTTAGTTGTACAATCTGTTCATAGGGTTGAAATTTGAACTTGTATTTTGTTTTAGTTGGTTGTAATTTGTTATTATCTGTTAGACTGTTACTATTTTTTGCTTAAATCTGTTTTAGTTAGTTGATATGAACTTGAAATTTGATATGAGCTTAACGTCTTTAGCAATTTTACATTTTTTGAAACTTGAATTTTAGGACTAATGCCTAATAGCAATGGTTCTTTAAGGTCTTCGTGTTTGCAAACTCCAAATGTAAGAGGTCTTCTTGTTTAAGGTCTTCTTGTTCATCAGCGACGCAAGGATCTACAACAACGGACAACTTTAGTCGGAGAAAATTCCGTGCCTCCTATACGTCTCTTCTACAGGCATCACCACCGTAACTACCGTTAAAAGGTAATCCGGTGGAGGTGGCAGGTTGATGGTTGTTGCCTGTACGCAGCAAGTTATATTCTTCACGGTTTCTCAATGAGATCCGGCGTTGGCATATGTTGCCAACGGGTTGGAGAGAGACAAGATCCGGTGCATTGACGTGATAGTGGCAGCTGTGGTTACGAATGTGGAGGGTTGTGGTGGCGGCGTTATATGCTATGGTGATTCCGGCTGGGTTGTTTTGGTATGGTGGTGGTGACCGTTAGACACAATTTTTTCCCGGTTAAGGAATCTTGTATGGAACCACGTGATGGCTAAATGAAAAGCTTTTCGGAGGTAGTTTTGATACACCCACTCACGTCATGCTGACATCAGCACAGGACATATACACCCACCTAAACGATAGTTAAGTAAACAAACATAAATGGTAGTTTAACTTTAGGGTGTTGCTAAATACACTCCCTTTATATTATTTTTACTGATTACACTTTCCCTCAAAGTTTTTAAATAAACATAATTAAACCTTATATTTTTTTTATAGAATTTCCTCTTCTATCCTGATCTAAGTTTGTCTCAAACTATAGTAATTAAATCATAAAGATTAAAACTAACAATATTTCAGATGGGGTTTTGTACCACCGAGATGATGACGAGATTCATGAGACGATGATGCTTCAATTATGTGATGAAGATGATGTTCATGGGGTGAGTAACTTAAAAAGGGTTGATTACACGAAGAAGATGAGTTACTAAAATGATTTTTTTAAATTAGAATGATAGAATTTGATAACTTTTAAACTTTTTTTTTAGAAGGGAGTGCAATTAGTAAAAAAAGAGAATGCATTTAGCCAACCCCTAACTTTATTGGGAATAGAAGTCTTAGAATGTGTAAAGCATCATTCAAGTGTGTAAAAAAATTAATTCTCTCTTTTTTTTTTTTTTTTTTTTTGAAAGGCAAACAAATTTTATTACCAAACCCAATATTTACAAGAGATCTAATAGCAAGGTGCTAGTTAGATATGTAAGAAAGTACCAAGCCTAATACATCAATTATACATTAAGATCAAAAACGACCCATTTGTTCCAATCCTTTGGTATTTGTTTTCCACGGTTTGTGACCCAATTGTATGATAACGCCTTTATTTCACCCAAGCAATGGTTCGGACACGGTCTTTTCCCTGAGAAAATCTTCTTGTTTCTCGTAATCCAAATTACCCAAATTGTTGTTAGAATTATAGCTTTGATGGTCTTCATCTTAACTTTTCCAATACCGCCAATTTTGTGCGCGTTTAGGACATCTTTGAAGTCAAATGTGATGAAAGGAGGGACGTTACACCACTCGCAAACACTTTGCCAGATCTGAGTTGCAAATTAATTCTCTCTTCTTCAATATTCATCTTCCCCATTATATCATCCCTTCATTTATTTCACCTACCCCATTAATCCCTACATTTATTCTTCAACCATATTCTTCAACCATCCCTTAATATATTTGAGCAACACTGCTAAACATTCACACACCTTCAACCTAACAACAACACCACCGCCGCTATAAAGCCACCACCGCAGAGCCACCTCCATTGTAGAGCAACCACTGCAGAGCCACCACCGTCAAAATCTGTTTCTATCAAGGTTAGTAAGTTTCTTCTGTTGTTAGATAATTGGACGAAGTAGCTTAATGGGAAAGTGGTAAATGTTCCATTAGACAGAATGTTCCATTAGCAGCTTAATGTTGAGTTTGGACGAGAATGTGCATTTCATTCAAAGTGTGAAAGTGGTCATATTTAAAAAAAAAAAAAAAAAAAAAGCCGCCATAAATAAGGTTGAGTTTGGTTGAGAGATAGAGAGATGAAGTAGGTGACCTTTGGTTTTTTTCTTGGCCATGATTTTTGTTTAAGAGAGAGAAAGCTCTACAAGGTTCTAGAGAGAGAAAGAGAAAGGGTAGTCTTAGAAGAATGAGAAAGAAAGATAGAATCGAATGGTGAGGGTGGAGCATATCTTGTCTTCTTCAATATATATATTTTATAGATGATTGATCATTTACTTTATTTTTAGAACAATGACTTTAGTTATTTCCAAAATAATTAGTTGTTTTAACCATTGGAACAATCCTTTAGGAAACCGACTACTTATTTTAAAAAATAATCATCGTTGAATTTACGAAATTTTTTTTTTTTTGTTAAGAATATTTACGAATTTTTTTCTGTAATTGTATAACATTTTTTTGTTCGTGGAAATGGTTGTATAACGAATTTTTTTTTTTCTGTAATTGTATAACATTTTTTTATTATATAACAACTTTGTAAGGTTATGTTTGATTCTTGATAATACATAGAAACTACATAGAAACTGCTGACATACAAACAAACAAACAACATTTACGATTCTATTGTACTGTATTTGATTTTGATTATATAACTTGTGAAAAATTATCAAGTTGAATTATCATTACAGGTCTACATAATGGCGCATAGGAGAGGTGCACGTAGAACAGAAGATGTAGATGCTGATGATGTTGAGGAAATGGTTCAAAATTATGACCACCCGTATATCCAGTTTCCTGAAGAATCAGTTTTCCATAGGAAGCTGCAAACATTAAAAAATAGGAAGTTAGTAAAAACCAATTCTATATCTTGGAAGCTTTTACGTGACGTGGTAATCAGCTAGTTTAATATAATATGAAAATTTACGATTATGTGGGGCCAATGGTGGACCATAATCACAAGTGTAATGTAAGCATACATATTTTTTTTTAGACGAAGAACCCTATTAGCCTAAAAGCTTAAATAGCGGTCCACTTCACAACCCTTCTTTCACATCACAACCCCATTTCCTTTATTATTATTATTATTATTATTATTCCGATCTAGCCGAGCCTCTGTTCCATACCCTTTTTTGAGGTCATCATCTTCTCCTTTAATAATCTTATTAATATTAATAATTTTCAGGTCATCATCTTCTCCTTTAATAATCTTACTAATTACACTCATCTGTTTTTTTTTCCCCGCAGATGAATGAGCAACTACCAACATTCCATATGATTATCGCTATAATCGGGGCGTGGCACACTTCAGGTAATGGATATCGTTTTATGTAGCAATCTGACCACACTGTCGCCCAAGACGTGCCACTAAATAACCTGAAGTGTGGTCAGTTTGCTGCATAAAAAGATATCCATTACCTGAAGTGTGCCACACCCCGGTTATAGCGATAATCATATGGAATGTTGGTAGTTGCTCATTCATCTGCGGGGAAAAAAAACAGATGAGTGTAATTAGTAAGATTATTAAAGAAGAAGATGATGACCTGAAAATTATTAATATTAATAAGATTATTAAAGGAGAAGATGATGACCTCAAAAAAGGGTATGAAATCAGTTTGCTACATAAAACGATATCCATTACCTGAAGTGTGCCACGCCCCGATTATAGCGATAATCATATGGAATGTTGGTAGTTGCTCATTATCTGCGGGGAAAAAAAACAGATGAGTGTAATTAGTAAGATTATTAAAGGAGAAGATGATGACCTCAAAAAAGGATTATTCCGATCTAGCCGAGCCTCTGTTCCATACCCTTTTTTGAGGTCATCATCTTCTCCTTTAATAATCTTATTAATATTAATAATTTTCAGGTCATCATCTTCTCCTTTAATAATCTTACTAATTACACTCATCTGTTTTTTTTCCCCGCAGATGAATGAGCAACTACCAACATTCCATATGATTATCGCTATAACCGGGGCGTGGCACACTTCAGGTAATGGATATCGTTTTATGTAGCAAACTGACCACACTGTCGCCCAAGACGTGCCACTAAATAACATGAAGTGTGGTCAGTTTGCTGTATAAAACGATATCCATTACCTGAAGTGTGCCACGCCCCGGTTATAGCGATAATCATATGGAATGTTGGTAGTTGCTCATTCATCTGCGGGGAAAAAAAACAGATGAGTGTAATTAGTAAGATTATTAAAGGAGAAGATGATGACCTGAAAATTATTAATATTAATAAGATTATTAAAGGAGAAGATGATGACCTCAAAAAAGGATTATTCCGATCTACCCGAGCCTCTGTTCCATACCCTTTTTTGAGGTCATCATCTTCTCCTTTAATAATCTTATTAATATTAATAATTTTCAGGTCATCGTCTTCTCCTTTAATAATCTTACTAATTACACTCATCTGTTTTTTTCCCCCGCAGATGAATGAGCAACTACCAACATTCCATATGATTATCGCTATAATCGGGGCGTGGCACACTTCAGGTAATGGATATCGTTTTATGTAGCAAACTGACCACACTGTCGCCCAAGACGTGCCACTAAATAACCTGAAGTGTGGTCAGTTTGCTGCATAAAACGATATCCATTACCTGAAGTGTGCCACACCCCGGTTATAGCGATAATCATATGGAATGTTGGTAGTTGCTCATTCATCTGCGGGGAAAAAAAACAGATGAGTGTAATTAGTAAGATTATTAAAGGAGAAGATGATGACCTGAAAATTATTAATATTAATAAGATTATTAAAGGAGAAGATGATGACCTCAAAAAAGGATTATTCCGATCTAGCCGAGCCTCTGTTCCATACCCTTTTTTGAGGTCATCATCTTCTCCTTTAATAATCTTATTAATATTAATAATTTTCAGGTCATCGTCTTCTCCTTTAATAATCTTACTAATTACACTCATCTGTTTTTTTTCCCCGCAGATGAATGAGCAACTACCAACATTCCATATGATTATCGCTATAATCGGGGCGTGGCACACTTCAGGTAATGGATATCGTTTTATGTAGCAAACTGACCACACTGTCGCCCAAGACGTGCCACTAAATAACCTGAAGTGTGGTCAGTTTGCTGCATAAAACGATATCCATTACCTGAAGTGTGCCACACCCCGGTTATAGCGATAATCATATGGAATGTTGGTAGTTGCTCATTCATCTGCGGGGAAAAAAAACAGATGAGTGTAATTAGTAAGATTATTAAAGGAGAAGATGATGACCTGAAAATTATTAATATTAATAAGATTATTAAAGGAGAAGATGATGACCTCAAAAAAGGATTATTCCGATCTAGCCGAGCCTCTGTTCCATACCCTTTTTTGAGGTCATCATCTTCTCCTTTAATAATCTTATTAATATTAATAGTTTTCAGGTCATCGTCTTCTCCTTTAATAATCTTACTAATTACACTCATCTGTTTTTTTTCCCCGCAGATGAATGAGCAACTACCAACATTCCATATGATTATCGCTATAATCGGGGCGTGGCACACTTCAGGTAATGGATATCGTTTTATGTAGCAAACTGACCACACTGTCGCCCAAGACGTGCCACTAAATAACCTGAAGTGTGGTCAGTTTGCTGCATAAAACGATATCCATTACCTGAAGTGTGCCACACCCCGGTTATAGCGATAATCATATGGAATGTTGGTAGTTGCTCATTCATCTGCGGGGAAAAAAAACAGATGAGTGTAATTAGTAAGATTATTAAAGGAGAAGATGATGACCTGAAAATTATTAATATTAATAAGATTATTAAAGGAGAAGATGATGACCTCAAAAAAGGATTATTCCGATCTAGCCGAGCCTCTGTTCCATACCCTTTTTTGAGGTCATCATCTTCTCCTTTAATAATCTTATTAATATTAATAATTTTCAGGTCATCGTCTTCTCCTTTAATAATCTTACTAATTACACTCATCTGTTTTTTTCCCCCGCAGATGAATGAGCAACTACCAACATTCCATATGATTATCGCTATAATCGGGGCGTGGCACACTTCAGGTAATGGATATCGTTTTATGTAGCAAACTGACCACACTGTCGCCCAAGACGTGCCACTAAATAACCTGAAGTGTGGTCAGTTTGCTGCATAAAACGATATCCATTACCTGAAGTGTGCCACACCCCGGTTATAGCGATAATCATATGGAATGTTGGTAGTTGCTCATTCATCTGCGGGGAAAAAAAACAGATGAGTGTAATTAGTAAGATTATTAAAGGAGAAGATGATGACCTGAAAATTATTAATATTAATAAGATTATTAAAGGAGAAGATGATGACCTCAAAAAAGGATTATTCCGATCTAGCCGAGCCTCTGTTCCATACCCTTTTTTGAGGTCATCATCTTCTCCTTTAATAATCTTATTAATATTAATAATTTTCAGGTCATCGTCTTCTCCTTTAATAATCTTACTAATTACACTCATCTGTTTTTTTCCCCCGCAGATGAATGAGCAACTACCAACATTCCATATGATTATCGCTATAATCGGGGCGTGGCACACTTCAGGTAATGGATATCGTTTTATGTAGCAAACTGACCACACTGTCGCCCAAGACGTGCCACTAAATAACCTGAAGTGTGGTCAGTTTGCTGCATAAAACGATATCCATTACCTGAAGTGTGCCACACCCCGGTTATAGCGATAATCATATGGAATGTTGGTAGTTGCTCATTCATCTGCGGGGAAAAAAAAACAGATGAGTGTAATTAGTAAGATTATTAAAGGAGAAGATGATGACCTGAAAATTATTAATATTAATAAGATTATTAAAGGAGAAGATGATGACCTCAAAAAAGGATTATTCCGATCTAGCCGAGCCTCTGTTCCATACCCTTTTTTGAGGTCATCATCTTCTCCTTTAATAATCTTATTAATATTAATAATTTTCAGGTCATCGTCTTCTCCTTTAATAATCTTACTAATTACACTCATCTGTTTTTTTTCCCCGCAGATGAATGAGCAACTACCAACATTCCATATGATTATCGCTATAATCGGGGCGTGGCACACTTCAGGTAATGGATATCGTTTTATGTAGCAAACTGACCACACTGTCGCCCAAGACGTGCCACTAAATAACCTGAAGTGTGGTCAGTTTGCTGCATAAAACGATATCCATTACCTGAAGTGTGCCACACCCCGATTATAGCGATAATCATATGGAATGTTGGTAGTTGCTCATTCATCTGCGGGGAAAAAAAACAGATGAGTGTAATTAGTAAGATTATTAAAGGAGAAGATGATGACCTGAAAATTATTAATATTAATAAGATTATTAAAGGAGAAGATGATGACCTCAAAAAAGGATTATTCCGATCTAGCCGAGCCTCTGTTCCATACCCTTTTTTGAGGTCATCATCTTCTCCTTTAATAATCTTATTAATATTAATAATTTTCAGTTCATCGTCTTCTCCTTTAATAATCTTACTAATTACACTCATCTGTTTTTTTCCCCCGCAGATGAATGAGCAACTACCAACATTCCATATGATTATCGCTATAATCGGGGCGTGGCACACTTCAGGTAATGGATATCGTTTTATGTAGCAAACTGACCACACTGTCGCCCAAGACGTGCCACTAAATAACCTGAAGTGTGGTCAGTTTGCTGCATAAAACGATATCCATTACCTGAAGTGTGCCACACCCCGGTTATAGCGATAATCATATGGAATGTTGGTAGTTGCTCATTCATCTGCGGGGAAAAAAAACAGATGAGTGTAATTAGTAAGATTATTAAAGGAGAAGATGATGACCTGAAAATTATTAATATTAATAAGATTATTAAAGGAGAAGATGATGACCTCAAAAAAGGATTATTCCGATCTAGCCGAGCCTCTGTTCCATACCCTTTTTTGAGGTCATCATCTTCTCCTTTAATAATCTTATTAATATTAATAATTTTCAGGTCATCGTCTTCTCCTTTAATAATCTTACTAATTACACTCATCTGTTTTTTTTCCCCGCAGATGAATGAGCAACTACCAACATTCCATATGATTATCGCTATAATCGGGGCGTGGCACACTTCAGGTAATGGATATCGTTTTATGTAGCAAACTGACCACACTGTCGCCCAAGACGTGCCACTAAATAACCTGAAGTGTGGTCAGTTTGCTGCATAAAACGATATCCATTACCTGAAGTGTGCCACACCCCGGTTATAGCGATAATCATATGGAATGTTGGTAGTTGCTCATTCATCTGCGGGGAAAAAAAACAGATGAGTGTAATTAGTAAGATTATTAAAGGAGAAGATGATGACCTGAAAATTATTAATATTAATAAGATTATTAAAGGAGAAGATGATGACCTCAAAAAAGGATTATTCCGATCTAGCCGAGCCTCTGTTCCATACCCTTTTTTGAGGTCATCATCTTCTCCTTTAATAATCTTATTAATATTAATAATTTTCAGGTCATCGTCTTCTCCTTTAATAATCTTACTAATTACACTCATCTGTTTTTTTCCCCGCAGATGAATGAGCAACTACCAACATTCCATATGATTATCGCTATAATCGGGGCGTGGCACACTTCAGGTAATGGATATCGTTTTATGTAGCAAACTGACCACACTGTCGCCCAAGACGTGCCACTAAATAACCTGAAGTGTGGTCAGTTTGCTGCATAAAACGATATCCATTACCTGAAGTGTGCCACACCCCGGTTATAGCGATAATCATATGGAATGTTGGTAGTTGCTCATTCATCTGCGGGGAAAAAAAACAGATGAGTGTAATTAGTAAGATTATTAAAGGAGAAGATGATGACCTGAAAATTATTAATATTAATAAGATTATTAAAGGAGAAGATGATGACCTCAAAAAAGGATTATTCCGATCTAGCCGAGCCTCTGTTCCATACCCTTTTTTGAGGTCATCATCTTCTCCTTTAATAATCTTATTAATATTAATAATTTTCAGGTCATCGTCTTCTCCTTTAATAATCTTACTAATTACACTCATCTGTTTTTTTTCCCCGCAGATGAATGAGCAACTACCAACATTCCATATGATTATCGCTATAATCGGGGCGTGGCACACTTCAGGTAATGGATATCGTTTTATGTAGCAAACTGACCACACTGTCGCCCAAGACGTGCCACTAAATAACCTGAAGTGTGGTCAGTTTGCTGCATAAAACGATATCCATTACCTGAAGTGTGCCACACCCCGGTTATAGCGATAATCATATGGAATGTTGGTAGTTGCTCATTCATCTGCGGGGAAAAAAAAACAGATGAGTGTAATTAGTAAGATTATTAAAGGAGAAGATGATGACCTGAAAATTATTAATATTAATAAGATTATTAAAGGAGAAGATGATGACCTCAAAAAAGGATTATTCCGATCTAGCCGAGCCTCTGTTCCATACCCTTTTTTGAGGTCATCATCTTCTCCTTTAATAATCTTATTAATATTAATAATTTTCAGGTCATCGTCTTCTCCTTTAATAATCTTACTAATTACACTCATCTGTTTTTTTTCCCCGCAGATGAATGAGCAACTACCAACATTCCATATGATTATCGCTATAATCGGGGCGTGGCACACTTCAGGTAATGGATATCGTTTTATGTAGCAAACTGACCACACTGTCGCCCAAGACGTGCCACTAAATAACCTGAAGTGTGGTCAGTTTGCTGCATAAAACGATATCCATTACCTGAAGTGTGCCACACCCCGGTTATAGCGATAATCATATGGAATGTTGGTAGTTGCTCATTCATCTGCGGGGAAAAAAAACAGATGAGTGTAATTAGTAAGATTATTAAAGGGGAAGATGATGACCTGAAAATTATTAATATTAATAAGATTATTAAAGGAGAAGATGATGACCTCAAAAATGGATTATTCCGATCTAGCCGAGCCTCTGTTCCATACCCTTTTTTGAGGTCATCATCTTCTCCTTTAATAATCTTATTAATATTAATAATTTTCAGGTCATCGTCTTCTCCTTTAATAATCTTACTAATTACACTCATCTGTTTTTTTTCCCCCGCAGATGAATGAGCAACTACCAACATTCCATATGATTATCGCTATAATCGGGGCGTGGCACACTTCAGGTAATGGATATCGTTTTATGTAGCAAACTGACCACACTGTCGCCCAAGACGTGCCACTAAATAACCTGAAGTGTGGTCAGTTTGCTGCATAAAACGATATCCATTACCTGAAGTGTGCCACACCCCGGTTATAGCGATAATCATATGGAATGTTGGTAGTTGCTCATTCATCTGCGGGGAAAAAAAACAGATGAGTGTAATTAGTAAGATTATTAAAGGAGAAGATGATGACCTGAAAATTATTAATATTAATAAGATTATTAAAGGAGAAGATGATGACCTCAAAAAAGGATTATTCCGATCTAGCCGAGCCTCTGTTCCATACCCTTTTTTGAGGTCATCATCTTCTCCTTTAATAATCTTATTAATATTAATAATTTTCAGGTCATCGTCTTCTCCTTTAATAATCTTACTAATTACACTCATCTGTTTTTTTTCCCCGCAGATGAATGAGCAACTACCAACATTCCATATGATTATCGCTATAATCGGGGCGTGGCACACTTCAGGTAATGGATATCGTTTTATGTAGCAAACTGACCACACTGTCGCCCAAGACGTGCCACTAAATAACCTGAAGTGTGGTCAGTTTGCTGCATAAAACGATATCCATTACCTGAAGTGTGCCACACCCCGGTTATAGCGATAATCATATGGAATGTTGGTAGTTGCTCATTCATCTGCGGGGAAAAAAAACAGATGAGTGTAATTAGTAAGATTATTAAAGGAGAAGATGATGACCTGAAAATTATTAATATTAATAAGATTATTAAAGGAGAAGATGATGACCTCAAAAATGGATTATTCCGATCTAGCCGAGCCTCTGTTCCATACCCTTTTTTGAGGTCATCATCTTCTCCTTTAATAATCTTATTAATATTAATAATTTTCAGGTCATCGTCTTCTCCTTTAATAATCTTACTAATTACACTCATCTGTTTTTTTTCCCCGCAGATGAATGAGCAACTACCAACATTCCATATGATTATCGCTATAATCGGGGCGTGGCACACTTCAGGTAATGGATATCGTTTTATGTAGCAAACTGACCACACTGTCGCCCAAGACGTGCCACTAAATAACCTGAAGTGTGGTCAGTTTGCTGCATAAAACGATATCCATTACCTGAAGTGTGCTACACCCCGGTTATAGCGATAATCATATGGAATGTTGGTAGTTGCTCATTCATCTGCGGGGAAAAAAAACAGATGAGTGTAATTAGTAAGATTATTAAAGGAGAAGATGATGACCTGAAAATTATTAATATTAATAAGATTATTAAAGGAGAAGATAATGACCTCAAAAAAGGATTATTCCGATCTAGCCGAGCCTCTGTTCCATACCCTTTTTTGAGGTCATCATCTTCTCCTTTAATAATCTTATTAATATTAATAATTTTCAGGTCATCGTCTTCTCCTTTAATAATCTTACTAATTACACTCATCTGTTTTTTTTCCCCGCAGATGAATGAGCAACTACCAACATTCCATATGATTATCGCTATAATCGGGGCGTGGCACACTTCAGGTAATGGATATCGTTTTATGTAGCAAACTGACCACACTGTCGCCCAAGACGTGCCACTAAATAACCTGAAGTGTGGTCAGTTTGCTGCATAAAACGATATCCATTACCTGAAGTGTGCCACACCCCGGTTATAGCGATAATCATATGGAATGTTGGTAGTTGCTCATTCATCTGCGGGGAAAAAAAACAGATGAGTGTAATTAGTAAGATTATTAAAGGAGAAGATGATGACCTGAAAATTATTAATATTAATAAGATTATTAAAGGAGAAGATGATGACCTCAAAAAAGGATTATTCCGATCTAGCCGAGCCTCTGTTCCATACCCTTTTTTGAGGTCATCATCTTCTCCTTTAATAATCTTATTAATATTAATAATTTTCAGGTCATCGTCTTTTCCTTTAATAATCTTACTAATTACACTCATCTGTTTTTTTTCCCCGCAGATGAATGAGCAACTACCAACATTCCATATGATTATCGCTATAATCGGGGCGTGGCACACTTCAGGTAATGGATATCGTTTTATGTAGCAAACTGACCACACTGTCGCCCAAGACGTGCCACTAAATAACCTGAAGTGTGGTCAGTTTGCTGCATAAAACGATATCCATTACCTGAAGTGTGCCACACCCCGGTTATAGCGATAATCATATGGAATGTTGGTAGTTGCTCATTCATCTGCGGGGAAAAAAAACAGATGAGTGTAATTAGTAAGATTATTAAAGGAGAAGATGATGACCTGAAAATTATTAATATTAATAAGATTATTAAAGGAGAAGATGATGACCTCAAAAATGGATTATTCCGATCTAGCCGAGCCTCTGTTCCATACCCTTTTTTGAGGTCATCATCTTCTCCTTTAATAATCTTATTAATATTAATAATTTTCAGGTCATCGTCTTCTCCTTTAATAATCTTACTAATTACACTCATCTGTTTTTTTTCCCCGCAGATGAATGAGCAACTACCAACATTCCATATGATTATCGCTATAATCGGGGCGTGGCACACTTCAGGTAATGGATATCGTTTTATGTAGCAAACTGACCACACTGTCGCCCAAGACGTGCCACTAAATAACCTGAAGTGTGGTCAGTTTGCTGCATAAAACGATATCCATTACCTGAAGTGTGCTACACCCCGGTTATAGCGATAATCATATGGAATGTTTGTAGTTGCTCATTCATCTGCGGGGAAAAAAAACAGATGAGTGTAATTAGTAAGATTATTAAAGGAGAAGATGATGACCTGAAAATTATTAATATTAATAAGATTATTAAAGGAGAAGATAATGACCTCAAAAAAGGATTATTCCGATCTAGCCGAGCCTCTGTTCCATACCCTTTTTTGAGGTCATCATCTTCTCCTTTAATAATCTTATTAATATTAATAATTTTCAGGTCATCGTCTTCTCCTTTAATAATCTTACTAATTACACTCATCTGTTTTTTTTCCCCGCAGATGAATGAGCAACTACCAACATTCCATATGATTATCGCTATAATCGGGGCGTGGCACACTTCAGGTAATGGATATCGTTTTATGTAGCAAACTGACCACACTGTCGCCCAAGACGTGCCACTAAATAACCTGAAGTGTGGTCAGTTTGCTGCATAAAACGATATCCATTACCTGAAGTGTGCCACACCCCGGTTATAGCGATAATCATATGGAATGTTGGTAGTTGCTCATTCATCTGCGGGGAAAAAAAACAGATGAGTGTAATTAGTAAGATTATTAAAGGAGAAGATGATGACCTGAAAATTATTAATATTAATAAGATTATTAAAGGAGAAGATGATGACCTCAAAAAAGGATTATTCCGATCTAGCCGAGCCTCTGTTCCATACCCTTTTTTGAGGTCATCATCTTCTCCTTTAATAATCTTATTAATATTAATAATTTTCAGGTCATCGTCTTCTCCTTTAATAATCTTACTAATTACACTCATCTGTTTTTTTTCCCCGCAGATGAATGAGCAACTACCAACATTCCATATGATTATCGCTATAATCGGGGCGTGGCACACTTCAGGTAATGGATATCGTTTTATGTAGCAAACTGACCACACTGTCGCCCAAGACGTGCCACTAAATAACCTGAAGTGTGGTCAGTTTGCTGCATAAAACGATATCCATTACCTGAAGTGTGCCACACCCCGGTTATAGCGATAATCATATGGAATGTTGGTAGTTGCTCATTCATCTGCGGGGAAAAAAAACAGATGAGTGTAATTAGTAAGATTATTAAAGGAGAAGATGATGACCTGAAAATTATTAATATTAATAAGATTATTAAAGGAGAAGATGATGACCTCAAAAAAGGATTATTCCGATCTAGCCGAGCCTCTGTTCCATACCCTTTTTTGAGGTCATCATCTTCTCCTTTAATAATCTTATTAATATTAATAATTTTCAGGTCATCGTCTTCTCCTTTAATAATCTTACTAATTACACTCATCTGTTTTTTTCCCCGCAGATGAATGAGCAAACTACCAACATTCCATATGATTATCGCTATAATCGGGGCGTGGCACACTTCAGGTAATGGATATCGTTTTATGTAGCAAACTGACCACACTGTCGCCCAAGACGTGCCACTAAATAACCTGAAGTGTGGTCAGTTTGCTGCATAAAACGATATCCATTACCTGAAGTGTGCCACACCCCGGTTATAGCGATAATCATATGGAATGTTGGTAGTTGCTCATTCATCTGCGGGGAAAAAAAACAGATGAGTGTAATTAGTAAGATTATTAAAGGAGAAGATGATGACCTGAAAATTATTAATATTAATAAGATTATTAAAGGAGAAGATGATGACCTCAAAAATGGATTATTCCGATCTAGCCGAGCCTCTGTTCCATACCCTTTTTTGAGGTCATCATCTTCTCCTTTAATAATCTTATTAATATTAATAATTTTCAGGTCATCGTCTTCTCCTTTAATAATCTTACTAATTACACTCATCTGTTTTTTTTTCCCCGCAGATGAATGAGCAACTACCAACATTCCATATGATTATCGCTATAATCGGGGCGTGGCACACTTCAGGTAATGGATATCGTTTTATGTAGCAAACTGACCACACTGTCGCCCAAGACGTGCCACTAAATAACCTGAAGTGTGGTCAGTTTGCTGCATAAAACGATATCCATTACCTGAAGTGTGCTACACCCCGGTTATAGCGATAATCATATGGAATGTTGGTAGTTGCTCATTCATCTGCGGGGAAAAAAAACAGATGAGTGTAATTAGTAAGATTATTAAAGGAGAAGATGATGACCTGAAAATTATTAATATTAATAAGATTATTAAAGGAGAAGATAATGACCTCAAAAAAGGATTATTCCGATCTAGCCGAGCCTCTGTTCCATACCCTTTTTTGAGGTCATCATCTTCTCCTTTAATAATCTTATTAATATTAATAATTTTCAGGTCATCGTCTTCTCCTTTAATAATCTTACTAATTACACTCATCTGTTTTTTTTCCCCGCAGATGAATGAGCAACTACCAACATTCCATATGATTATCGCTATAATCGGGGCGTGGCACACTTCAGGTAATGGATATCGTTTTATGTAGCAAACTGACCACACTGTCGCCCAAGACGTGCCACTAAATAACCTGAAGTGTGGTCAGTTTGCTGCATAAAACGATATCCATTACCTGAAGTGTGCCACACCCCGGTTATAGCGATAATCATATGGAATGTTGGTAGTTGCTCATTCATCTGCGGGGAAAAAAAACAGATGAGTGTAATTAGTAAGATTATTAAAGGAGAAGATGATGACCTGAAAATTATTAATATTAATAAGATTATTAAAGGAGAAGATGATGACCTCAAAAAAGGATTATTCCGATCTAGCCGAGCCTCTGTTCCATACCCTTTTTTGAGGTCATCATCTTCTCCTTTAATAATCTTATTAATATTAATAATTTTCAGGTCATCGTCTTCTCCTTTAATAATCTTACTAATTACACTCATCTGTTTTTTTTCCCCGCAGATGAATGAGCAACTACCAACATTCCATATGATTATCGCTATAATCGGGGCGTGGCACACTTCAGGTAATGGATATCGTTTTATGTAGCAAACTGACCACACTGTCGCCGAAGACGTGCCACTAAATAACCTGAAGTGTGGTCAGTTTGCTGCATAAAACGATATCCATTACCTGAAGTGTGCCACACCCCGGTTATAGCGATAATCATATGGAATGTTGGTAGTTGCTCATTCATCTGCGGGGAAAAAAAACAGATGAGTGTAATTAGTAAGATTATTAAAGGAGAAGATGATGACCTGAAAATTATTAATATTAATATTAATAAGATTATTAAAGGAGAAGATGATGACCTCAAAAATGGATTATTCCGATCTAGCCGAGCCTCTGTTCCATACCCTTTTTTGAGGTCATCATCTTCTCCTTTAATAATCTTATTAATATTAATAATTTTCAGGTCATCGTCTTCTCCTTTAATAATCTTACTAATTACACTCATCTGTTTTTTTTCCCCGCAGATGAATGAGCAACTACCAACATTCCATATGATTATCGCTATAATCGGGGCGTGGCACAATTCAGGTAATGGATATCGTTTTATGTAGCAAACTGACCACACTGTCGCCCAAGACGTGCCACTAAATAACCTGAAGTGTGGTCAGTTTGCTGCATAAAACGATATCCATTACCTGAAGTGTGCCACACCCCGGTTATAGCGATAATCATATGGAATGTTGGTAGTTGCTCATTCATCTGCGGGGAAAAAAAACAGATGAGTGTAATTAGTAAGATTATTAAAGGAGAAGATGATGACCTGAAAATTATTAATATTAATAAGATTATTAAAGGAGAAGATGATGACCTCAAAAAAGGATTATTCGGATCTAGCCGAGCCTCTGTTCCATACCCTTTTTTGAGGTCATCATCTTCTCCTTTAATAATCTTATTAATATTAATAATTTTCAGGTCATCGTCTTCTCCTTTAATAATCTTACTAATTACACTCATTTGTTTTTTTTCCCCGCAGATGAATGAGCAACTACCAACATTCCATATGATTATCGCTATAATCGGGGCGTGGCACACTTCAGGTAATGGATATCGTTTTATGTAGCAAACTGACCACACTGTCGCCCAAGACGTGCCACTAAATAACCTGAAGTGTGGTCAGTTTGCTGCATAAAACGATATCCATTACCTGAAGTGTGCCACACCCCGGTTATAGCGATAATCATATGGAATGTTGGTAGTTGCTCATTCATCTGCGGGGAAAAAAAACAGATGAGTGTAATTAGTAAGATTATTAAAGGAGAAGATGATGACCTGAAAATTATTAATATTAATAAGATTATTAAAGGAGAAGATGATGACCTCAAAAATGGATTATTCCGATCTAGCCGAGCCTCTGTTCCATACCCTTTTTTGAGGTCATCATCTTCTCCTTTAATAATCTTATTAATATTAATAATTTTCAGGTCATCTTCTTCTCCTTTAATAATCTTACTAATTACACTCATCTGTTTTTTTTCCCCGCAGATGAATGAGCAACTACCAACATTCCATATGATTATCGCTATAATCGGGGCGTGGCACACTTCAGGTAATGGATATCGTTTTATGTAGCAAACTGACCACACTGTCGCCCAAGACGTGCCACTAAATAACCTGAAGTGTGGTCAGTTTGCTGCATAAAACGATATCCATTACCTGAAGTGTGCCACACCCCGGTTATAGCGATAATCATATTGAATGTTGGTAGTTGCTCATTCATCTGCGGGGAAAAAAAACAGATGAGTGTAATTAGTAAGATTATTAAAGGAGAAGATGATGACCTGAAAATTATTAATATTAATAAGATTATTAAAGGAGAAGATGATGACCTCAAAAAAGGATTATTCCGATCTAGCCGAGCCTCTGTTCCATACCCTTTTTTGAGGTCATCATCTTCTCCTTTAATAATCTTATTAATATTAATAATTTTCAGGTCATCGTCTTCTCCTTTAATAATCTTACTAATTACACTCATCTGTTTTTTTTCCCCGCAGATGAATGAGCAACTACCAACATTCCATATGATTATCGCTATAATCGGGGCGTGGCACACTTCAGGTAATGGATATCGTTTTATGTAGCAAACTGACCACACTGTCGCCCAAGACGTGCCACTAAATAACCTGAAGTGTGGTCAGTTTGCTGCATAAAACGATATCCATTACCTGAAGTGTGCCACACCCCGGTTATAGCGATAATCATATGGAATGTTGGTAGTTGCTCATTCATCTGCGGGGAAAAAAAAACAGATGAGTGTAATTAGTAAGATTATTAAAGGAGAAGATGATGACCTGAAAATTATTAATATTAATAAGATTATTAAAGGAGAAGATGATGACCTCAAAAATGGATTATTCCGATCTAGCCGAGCCTCTGTTCCATACCCTTTTTTGAGGTCATCATCTTCTCCTTTAATAATCTTATTAATATTAATAATTTTCAGGTCATCGTCTTCTCCTTTAATAATCTTACTAATTACACTCATCTGTTTTTTTTCCCCGCAGATGAATGAGCAACTACCAACATTCCATATGATTATCGCTATAATCGGGGCGTGGCACACTTCAGGTAATGGATATCGTTTTATGTAGCAAACTGACCACACTGTCGCCCAAGACGTGCCACTAAATAACCTGAAGTGTGGTCAGTTTGCTGCATAAAACGATATCCATTACCTGAAGTGTGCCACACCCCAGTTATAGCGATAATCATATGGAATGTTGGTAGTTGCTCATTCATCTGCGGGGAAAAAAAACAGATGAGTGTAATTAGTAAGATTATTAAAGGAGAAGATGATGACCTGAAAATTATTAATATTAATAAGATTATTAAAGGAGAAGATGATGACCTCAAAAAAGGATTATTCGGATCTAGCCGAGCCTCTGTTCCATACCCTTTTTTGAGGTCATCATCTTCTCCTTTAATAATCTTATTAATATTAATAATTTTCAGGTCATCGTCTTCTCCTTTAATAATCTTACTAATTACACTCATCTGTTTTTTTTCCCCGGAGATGAATGAGCAACTACCGCTATAATCGGGGCGTGGCACACTTCAGGTAATGGATATCGTTTTATGCAGCAAACTGACCACACTTCAGAATAATCCATTTTTGAGGTCATCATCTTCTCCTTTAATAATCTTATTAATATTAATAATTTTCAGGTCATCATCTTCTCCTTTAATAATCTTACTAATTACACTCATCTGTTTTTTTTCCCCGCAGATGAATGAGCAACTACCAACATTCCATATGATTATCGCTATAACCGGGGTGTGGCACACTTCAGGTAATGGATATCGTTTTATGTAGCAAACTGACCACACTGTCGCCCAAGACGTGCCACTAAATAACCTGAAGTGTGGTCAGTTTGCTGCATAAAACGATATCCATTACCTGAAGTGTGCCACACCCCGGTTATAGCGATAATCATATGGAATGTTGGTAGTTGCTCATTCATCTGCGGGGAAAAAAAACAGATGAGTGTAATTAGTAAGATTATTAAAGGAGAAGATGATGACCTGAAAATTATTAATATTAATAAGATTATTAAAGGAGAAGATGATGACCTCAAAAAAGGATTATTCCGATCTAGCCGAGCCTCTGTTCCATACCCTTTTTTGAGGTCATCATCTTCTCCTTTAATAATCTTATTAATATTAATAATTTTCAGGTCATCGTCTTCTCCTTTAATAATCTTACTAATTACACTCATCTGTTTTTTTTCCCCGCAGATGAATGAGCAACTACCAACATTCCATATGATTATCGCTATAATCGGGGCGTGGCACACTTCAGGTAATGGATATCGTTTTATGTAGCAAACTGACCACACTGTCGCCCAAGACGTGCCACTAAATAACCTGAAGTGTGGTCAGTTTGCTGCATAAAACGATATCCATTACCTGAAGTGTGCCACACCCCGGTTATAGCGATAATCATATGGAATGTTGGTAGTTGCTCATTCATCTGCGGGGAAAAAAAACAGATGAGTGTAATTAGTAAGATTATTAAAGGAGAAGATGATAACCTGAAAATTATTAATATTAATAAGATTATTAAAGGAGAAGATGATGACCTCAAAAATGGATTATTCCGATCTAGCCGAGCCTCTGTTCCATACCCTTTTTTGAGGTCATCATCTTCTCCTTTAATAATGTTATTAATATTAATAATTTTCAGGTCATCGTCTTCTCCTTTAATAATCTTACTAATTACACTCATCTGTTTTTTTCCCCGCAGATGAATGAGCAACTACCAACATTCCATATGATTATCGCTATAATCGGGGCGTGGCACACTTCAGGTAATGGATATCGTTTTATGTAGCAAACAGACCACACTGTCGCCCAAGACGTGCCACTAAATACCCTGAAGTGTGGTCAGTTTGCTGCATAAAACGATATCCTTTACCTGAAGTGTGCCACACCCCGGTTATAGCGATAATCATATGGAATGTTGGTAGTTGCTCATTCATCTGCGGGGAAAAAAAACAGATGAGTGTAATTAGTAAGATTATTAAAGGAGAAGATGATGACCTGAAAATTATTAATATTAATAAGATTATTAAAGGAGAAGATGATGACCTCAAAAATGGATTATTCCGATCTAGCCGAGCCTCTGTTCCATACCCTTTTTTGAGGTCATCATCTTCTCCTTTAATAATCTTATTAATATTAATAATTTTCAGGTCATCGTCTTCTCCTTTAATAATCTTACTAATTACACTCATCTGTTTTTTTTCCCCGCAGATGAATGAGCAACTACCAACATTCCATATGATTATCGCTATAATCGGGGCGTGGCACACTTCAGGTAATGGATATCGTTTTATGCAGCAAACTGACCACACTGTCGCCCAAGACGTGCCACTAAATAACCTGAAGTGTGGTCAGTTTGCTGCATAAAACGATATCCATTACCTGAAGTGTGCCACACCCCAGTTATAGCGATAATCATATGGAATGTTGGTAGTTGCTCATTCATCTGCGTGGAAAAAAAACAGATGAGTGTAATTAGTAAGATTATTAAAGGAGAAGATGATGACCTGAAAATTATTAATATTAATAAGATTATTAAAGGAGAAGATGATGACCTCAAAAAAGGATTATTCCGATCTAGCCGAGCCTCTGTTCCATACCCTTTTTTGAGGTCATCATCTTCTCCTTTAATAATCTTATTAATATTAATAATTTTCAGGTCATCGTCTTCTCCTTTAATAATCTTACTAATTACACTCATCTGTTTTTTTTCCCCGCAGATGAATGAGCAACTACCAACATTCCATATGATTATCGCTATAATCGGGGCGTGGCACACTTCAGGTAATGGATATCGTTTTATGTAGCAAACTGACCACACTGTCGCCCAAGACGTGCCACTAAATAACCTGAAGTGTGGTCAGTTTGCTGCATAAAACGATATCTATTACCTGAAGTGTGCCACACCCCGGTTATAGCGATAATCATATGGAATGTCGGTAGTTGCTCATTCATCTGCGGGGAAAAAAAACAGATGAGTGTAATTAGTAAGATTATTAAAGGAGAAGATGATGACCTGAAAATTATTAATATTAATAAGATTATTAAAGGAGAAGATGATGACCTCAAAAAAGGATTATTCCGATCTAGCCGAGCCTCTGTTCCATACCATTTTTTGAGGTCATCATCTTCTCCTTTAATAATCTTATTAATATTAATAATTTTCAGGTCATCATCTTCTTCTTTAATAATCTTACTAATTACACTCATCTGTTTTTTTTCCCCGCAGATGAATGAGCAACTACCAACATTCCATATGATTATCGCTATAATCGGGGCGTGGCACACTTCAGGTAATGGATATCGTTTTATGTAGCAAACTGACCACACTGTCGCACAAGACGTGCCACTAAATAACCTGAAGTGTGGTCAGTTTGCTGCATAAAACGATATCCATTACCTGAAGTGTGCCACACCCCGGTTATAGCGATAATCATATGGAATGTTGGTAGTTGCTCATTCATCTGCGGGGAAAAAAAACAGATGAGTGTAATTAGTAAGATTATTAAAGGAGAAGATGATGACCTGAAAATTATTAATATTAATAAGATTATTAAAGGAGAAGATGATGACCTCAAAAAAGGATTATTCCGATCTAGCCGAGCCTCTGTTCCATACCCTTTTTTGAGGTCATCATACAAATGTTGCATGTTCAGATTTATTCCGCTTTCTTGCCCTTGTTGCTTTTCTTGGGGTCGGTATAGCCTGCTCAAAATCCTCCTGCTCTCCTGTAGCAGTTAGTGGTCTGGCTGCTACGCATGTTGTATAATCTGCTAATAGTGTTGGAGCTGCCGCCACCGCTGCTTCCGACGCCACCATTGTTTGTCGTGATCCTGATGCACATATTGCCTCTCCACTTTTGAGCTTCTTTTCCATTTTCTACAAATGTACATTTACTATTATTAATGTTATTTTTGAGTCATCCCAAGCGCTTGATCATCAATCTCCAGATTGTAAACAACGACATACACACAAATTAGATAGAGTTTGACATAAGGAAAAGCAATACATAGCATTAGCGATTAAAGAGGATAACAAAAATTTCCCTTGGAAAATCAATTCATGCATATCCCATAGGCACAAGTTAATCACCCAAACAATGGCTAAACATGGAATATTATACTCGGATTTCCATATAAACAATTAGGCAGATAACAAATAATCACTAAAAATTCAGATTTATCCATTGGTTCCTACTATTTACTACGCATAATGTACAAAATTATGCATTAAAAGTTGTACTATGAATCTAGAGCATTGTATAATAACCATTTGATTGATTTAACATTTAGGATCATGTACGAATTGTTCAATACATATGTGATCTGTCAAGAAGCAAGTTATTATATCTCATGTTAGTTACTTATTTTTTATTATATATCAGCCAAAAGTCATGTTAGGTCACTTTGTACTTTCAAGTGACATAACAATCATCTTCAAAAAACTTGCAACTAAAATCAATTCAAAGATGAAACAACATCAGTTTAACCATTTAGCATTTACATACACACCATTGATTAAACATAGAGTTTTTTAAGCATTCAAATAATGAATAACACAATACTAATTCACATACAAACAATTACAGGAGCATTAGCAAAAAGAAATAAAGATCTTCCTTTACAAAAATTTCAAAGAATATCAATTCATACATATTCCTTGAGTAATAAAAATACAACAGTGCTTAACTACCCATTTACGATTTACATACACACATAACCAAACATGCGTCGCCTTATTTTCCATATAAAGGAAAGATCAAACCAAAATTTTACCCTTTTCCTTAAAAAAGTTTACATAAAAAACACAACATGCACAAAACAAATTCCAAGGGAAAGTAAAAGGCACATACCTGATCGGCACGCTTAAGCACAACAACAGCGAAAAGAATACTGCCAAAAAATGCCTGAATAAGTCAATCATCAACCAACACATGCTTAATACAGTAAAAATAATACAAACCATAGACGTTAAAGAAAGCAACAAAACCTTGAGTCTTTGTTGCGGTTTAGCGTATGATAGTGAACCTCAAGTGTGTAGCCAACGTATAACAGGTTTTGGGCAGCGTAAGTGGCATTTATATGCAAAAAGAAAAGTAATCTCCCCTCTTTTTTATTTCATACTCAAATGTGTCATAATGTAAAACTTAATCTCGTAAAGGAACATTTTAGCCTTGTACCCTTGTGAGTTCAAAATCACATGTACTAACACCAGGTCTACAGCACACCAAAAACTGAGCTAAAACTTTATGTAAATTGATACCTGAGATCGAACATTTTACTTTCATGTTTTCAATTTTCCCAAAACAACTGCAAATTTGATCATATAGGGCCTGTGAACAAAAGAAAAACATACGATATCTGCAATTACAAACAATAAACGGTGTAAAAACATACATTAATTCCTTTTTACCTCCGATACACCAAGCGGAACAACAATAGTATCACCATAACTTCACTGAACCTGCCACACCTTGGAGGTGTTAAGTTATATGTAACACTTTCATACGCCTCAAATAAGAATCGGGGAAAACCCTTACATAAATTCATTTCCTGTTATCAAACCCCAAACCCGACCCAAAAGAGTACATGCGACCCAAAATCGAAACCCTAAGTAAGTGAAACTTACCTTAGTCGTAGGACTTACAGGGGGGATCTTTTTTTTCGCTGATCGGGGCTCCTATTCTGTCCCCAAAACCCTAAGCCTGTAGCCGGAGTTGGAGGCGAAGCAAAGCCCTAACCATCACCCCCAACATGGCAGCTCTGAAACATGGTGTTGGAGGCGAAGAGACAGAGCAGCTGCGATGTATAGCGGAGGTAGATTTTTTGCTGGAAATTGTGGTAGAAACAGTTAGCTGGTGGAGAGATAGAGAGAGTGTAGTGAGTGGGTGTCGAAAATTGGGACAGGCAGGCAAGCAAAGCATGTGGTGTCATCACGAAGTAAGGTCAGGCAAGCAGTTGGATGAGTAATCATTTATGACACTATTCATCAACTTCATTCATCAATATATTGGATAATTATAGCGCCAATTGGGTTTATTCAAAATTAAAAAAAAGGTATAATAATTAATTAATAAGAGAATATAATATAAAAACAGAAAGGGCAAAAAGGTAATTATAACATGCACGTCTCCCAGCTGTAGTGCTGTGAGCAAAAACAAATTTTGTGGGGGCAGTTCAAAACACCACCGCCACCATTCACACAAACACACACGGATCGTCCCTGTGCCATGTTGGCAATCCGACTATGACATAATAGATTTGTATTATTATTATTATTATTATTATATATATATATATAGTAAAGACAGAGTGTACTATTTGTACCATCTTTTTTTTTGCAAGATCAACAAACTTTTATTCCTCAAGTGGCTAGCTGGCCACTAACCAACCACCAAGTTATTACATACACCAAATGAATTGCCATAGCCATATACATCAAGACAGCAGTATAGCAAAACAAAACACCACTGTTACCACCCTATCTTCTACAGAATAAAGTCCCTCCATGTACTCCAATTCGAATCCGATTGTTTAGACCGCGATTTCACCCACAGTAAGTTATGCGCCTTAACTTCACCAATCAGTTTTTGTGTAGAGAAGTCCACGTTCTGGAATACCGCTGCGTTTCTTGTTTTCCATACGCACCAAAGGACTATGAGACAAATCGCATGTACCGCCTTCTTCTTCTTTGTAGAGCCCCTAATATAAATTGAAAGATTGAGTAGATCCCGCACACGGAAAGCATAAATCGGCTCCAGCTTGCACCATTGCGACACGACAGCCCATATTTCTTGTATAAATCCGCACTCGACAAACAAATGATCCGAAGTCTCAGCAAAATCACGACAAAATGGACATAAAACCGAACCTGCAAGAACATTCCTACGCTGCAGCGCTGCCAAGATTGGTAACCTATCCAAATAAGCCCGCCACGCCAAGATTTCCACTTTTTTAGGAACCCATGAATTTTTCCTAAACACATAATCAGGCATATTATATCGCACTGAATTCAAACCTTCTTTCAGACTAGCGACCAAAAAATCCCCAGCCCCATTAAGTGCCCAAACCCAATTGTCCTTCCTGGATGAAACAGTAAGCGACCCAACCCGATTAATAAGCTGACCCAATTCCTGAGATTCCACCCCAGGCCCAACCCCCCTTTTCCATTCCCAGATGGGACCCATCCCAAGAGAACCCACCCGTTCTGCAACTGCAACAGTTTTCCTGCACTCCAGTAGAAAAAGATTAGGATAAAGTACTGCCAACGGCTCATCTCCGATCCATACATCGACCCAGAAACGGATATCTCGCCCATTCCCTAACACACCTTTGATAAGCCTAGACACGTCCAATCCCACCCTCTGAACCTCATTCACAGATTTTGATATTTGCTTCTAAGGACCCGGTAACGAAAGTTTTACAGGCACATAGCACCAACCCCTTGAGCTGTTATGTATTGCCTAAATCACCCTTCTCCATAATCCATCTTTCTCTCGCTTGAATCGCCACCACCATTTAGCTAATAGCGCAAGGTTTGCATCACGAAGCGAACCAAAACCCAAGCCGCCATACTCCAAAGGCGCTACAACTTTATCCCACTTAACCCAATTCATTTTCGCCTTTTCATCGCAGCCACCCCAAAAGAAAACACGCCTCATCCGATCTAATGCTTCCAAAACTTGTACCGGAGCTCTATACAAAGAAAAATAGTAAGTGGGCAAAGAATTCAGTACCGATCTAATTAGCGTTACTCGACCCCCCGTATGACAATTTCCTCTCTTTCCAAATAGAGAGGCGGCTTCTAAAAGTTTCCAAAACCGGCTTCCAGTGTTTGACCAGATTCATGTTAGCTCCCACTTGCAGCCCGAGATAAGTGAAAGGAAACGTCCCAGCTTTACACCTCAAAACAGTTGCCATACTCTGTAATTCAGGCGGGTCCACCCCAACTCCATATACACAACATTTGTTCATATTAACATTTAAACCCGACACCAAATAAAAACACCTCAAAAGCCTTCTAAGATTCTTCGCATTTGTCTCCGACCATTCGCCAAGGAAAACAACGTCGTCAACGTACATCAAATGAGATACCATAGGACCCTCCGAGCTACAATACAAACCGTGATATAGGCCCACCTCACAAGCCCTTCTCATAAATCCGCTCAAGGCTTCCATCACGATCACGAATAAGAAGGGGGATATCGGGTCACCTTGTCTCAAACCCCGATAACATTGAAATTCTGCTAAGCGCGGGCACTAGAGAAGATAGCTGAAATCCAATTCCTCCAAATTTGGGAGAAGTTCATCTGTGCTAAAACCGAGTCTAGGAACTTCCAATTAACCGTGTCATAGGCCTTTTCGATGTCAATTTTAAGAAACATACCAACCTTTGTACCATCTCATTCACAGTCCGGATCGCTCTCTCCCTCTCTTCGTTTATTTGCATTTGGTCTAATTAGATGGCGGCAGCCCAGCAAATGCTTGAGGTGGTAATAATAAGCAATGGAAGGTGGGTGTAGAAAAGTGGTAATAATTTTCATTATGATGCTGCACACCCGAGAATTCTTAGCAGATGGATTTCAACAATTTTAGGGCTGGTGTCTACCAACGGCTGGGGATGGAGATTGATCAGGTGGCTCTCCGATTGACAGGAATCCGTGAGACGAGGATTGGTCGAAGAACACAAACTGTGCCGATCAATGTTAACCAAAATACGTTCGTGTCGTACTGGAATTACGGCCTTCTCACACCGCTCGAGTATGTTTATCTCGTGTATGTTGAAGTACTGCAGCAACCTCAACCTGTTCATGCAATTCTAGGTTGATGAGGTCCGGTTCAAGCTTTGCGATGTTATGGTTGTATCTATTTTATTTTATCATGTCTAGAGTCTTGTTGGTTATGTACTAGGGTTAAATGGTGATTGTTATGGTTGGTTATGTACGCTTACCAGAACTCTGCTGGACGGTTGTCCGCCCCAAATAAATAATTGTCGTCTGAAATTTTAGTCTTCGTAGGGCTATACTATATTTTTTCTTTCTTGAAACTTTAGGGCCCATCTAGATGTTTTTCTTTTTTTTCTTTTTTAATGTATTATTACTATATTAATATTATTATTAAACTATCATATTATTATTAGTATTTCCGACTCGGGTGTTTTTGCCTCGACTAAAATTCCTCATCTATGCTCCAACGTCCATGAACACCGGCTCTCAAGTGTTGGTATCTCGATTAAAATTATTTCGTTTTGAGCTCATTCTTTCCAAACACCTATAAAATAATGAAATACATAAATACATAATAAAAACCACACGAAACAAATAAAAACATGACCAAATAATATACAAAATACATAGGAAAAGAAATGTGTTTTGCAACACATCAAACATCCCCACACTTAAACCTTTCGCGTCCCGAAAAAGAATCATACAAAATCCTAGACAACATTTTCAACAAAGCACTTAACAAAAACGATAGCTTCAAACAGGGTCAAAAGCAAGCTAAGAAATCAACAAGCATAGCGGTTTCACAAGACTTACATCGTTCAAAAGGCTGACTAGTCAAGATGATACATTTTAAAAAACAAGGCTTACCTAGTCAAGCTTCACTTACCTTCAAGCAACCGACTATGCACCTGTAAGCACCCCTCACAATATCACTCATCTCTCGGTTATATATTTATTTGGAGTGAATCTCTCAAAACCGAACAATGAAGCAAAATTATCATAAGCTTGTACGTCAATCAAATTTCCACCAAATTGCTAACACTGACACAAATTAAGAGGACTTCGAAAGGGTAGGTAAGGGTTAAAGGTAGGAAATTTTATTGGGAAAAATTGGCTAAAAAGAAAAATAAGTGATAAACCGGATAAACCATAAACATACAAACTCTAACTTTTTGGTCTTCTTGACCCACAACCTTTATTCTTTTTTTTTCTTTTCTCTCACATACATTTTTCTTTTTTTTTTCAAGGTTTTTTTTTTTTGGGTGTCAGCTACACTTTATGCTGATATATATTTTTTTCTTTTTTTTTCTTTCCACATTACATAAATATATATACAATCCGGTAATCAATATAAAATAAAATGGGTGACAAACGAAAGGTTTAGGCTCAAAGTGGTTTCTAAAGGTAAAAATGAGGAAACAGATCAAATAACAAAAACAAACGAAAAGGCTAAACAAAATTGGGTAATCCTAATGCCTCTATCATATTTGTGTCAAGTCCAAGCTTATGGTCTCAAAATGCATCAAAACGCACAAGTTCTAAAATAATGCAACAAAGTTGGTATATCACACATGAAACGAAAGAGTGAATATTTATATATAATATTTAAAGCCTCAAAACTCATTGTCGTGTGGAAATAAGGGTTACCGATACTAGCAAGTGCAAAACCAGTTAGCCATCCAGCTTGATCCACTATCCCAGGCACCCCAAACATTTTATTTCAGAAAAACAACTCAGTCAAGCCTACTATCCCGCAACTTAAAGAAACATATGCTAAAACCCGTAAACCCGACAATCGACCCCGCTTTTAACCGACCTATTGAAAAGGCTCGTTTACTACGCGCAAAAAGGATCGGGACTAACACAAAACCAACTTTTTTGTTTTCGTTTTTAAATTTTTTTTTTTCAATTTTTTTGGATTTTTATAATTTATGACTCAAACTACCTAAAAATAAAAACGAAGTTTCCATCCCCATACTTGAACGATACATTGTCCTCAATGTGAAAGTAGGAAAAAAAATAAAGTAGAAATAAAAAAAACAACAAAAAAGGAACAGATTCCCCTGGATATAAGCGATGTAGCTGCAAGCGCTCTGAAGTTGTCCATCCAAACCAGACCGTATAGCATTTCATTCGCGGCTTTTGACTCAAACCTGACAGATAAAAATTAAAAAGAAAATATAAAAACAAATGGTTGTCTCAAATGATTGTTGGGCCGTCCCCACCCGAATGGAGATTGAGTACGGGTGGCTAGATCCAAACCTGCAATAAAATGTATTAGACAAACCAATGACTCAAACCGACTCTCTCCATCATTCCCACACTTAAAGGAAAGATATCCCCAAAGTGGGTTAAGAGAAAACTGACTCAGAAATAAAATAAAAGACTCTAAAAAAATACAGATTCAACCGACTCAATATACAAAAAATGCAGAAAACGTACTTAAAAGGCAAGATGATAGAATGAGGTGGATGATGGTAAAACTTGTGGTGAAATGGCGGTGAATAGTGGTGGAAGAAAACAGGGTGGAAAATATATTTTTTCCAATCAACTCGCGCAACGTGAAGGACACTGGTGATCTCAACACGCGTCGCGAGCGAAAAAAAAATAGAACTTTCCGGGGTAATTACTGTTCATATGAGACGAACAGGTCAGCCCAGGTTCTCCACATTACACGAAGAACCTTTTTCACAGAAAGTTATTCAAATTTAATGTTTAGAAAAAAAAATTTTCTTTTATTACCCAAACCTCCAACAAAAATCCCAATCATAAAATATATAATTAACTATATGGGATCCGTTCATGGTGTAATTTTCCATGCCTAAGCAAACACGAAAACCTGCAAAAAGACTCAAAAACAAAAATAACAAAATACAAAGAAAATTAAAAAAAAATATTACATACTCTACAATTGGGTTTTCATGCAGTTTCAATCAGGTGGCTTATATTTTATCCATCCCATATCCAACGCGTTTAATTCTTTTCTTTCACCGTTGTTCATATACGCGTTGGGCCACCTATCCCTGCATTTACCTGGACCAAAACTGATGTTTAGCGTGTATTGTTGGCCCATGTAATCACTAGCCTTATCCTGTGTGTGGTCTGCTATAGTTTTTCTTCCTGCCATTACTTCATACAGACACTAAAAAAATTACGATCACGTGCACCAGATATATAAAGAAAATAAAAATAAAATAAAGCACACAAAAAGAAAATAGAAGCCTACGACACTCTAGACACACTAAAAACCAAAAAGACTCAAATAAGACCAATTAATCAGTGACGTCCTAATCAAAGCTAGTTTCGCAATCACTAAGTGTCCCCGGCAACGGCGCCAAAAACTTGATGTGCTATGTATGGTCTATAAATAAATACCTAACCTAGACACCTAGTAATATAAAACAGACTCAACTAAACTAGACCACACGACAGGCAAGTGTACCTATCAATGCAGTACAGACTAAGTAAGTCCGAGTATCGAACCCACAGGACACTAATAAAAAACAAAACTAGACTCGACTAAGACTTAAACTAAATGATTTTCAAAATGGTTTTTGGTTTTTTAATAATTAAATAAAATAAATAAAGTAAATAAACAGGATACATCGACAGCAAGGATAATTGAGGAAAATATCAGGATAGGAAGACTACTACCTAGGTCAAGAATCCTACATGCAAACTCACAACTCTCGGTAATGGAAAACTGAATGGCTTACCAAATTCTAAAAATAACTTAAGAAACCCTAAGACATGTTAGATCTCCTCCCGGTCTCACTAACATACCCCAAGAATCCTAAAGAATAAAACACTGGCTATCTAGCTCGGATCACCTCCCGGTCTCACCTCACTAAGAATGTAAAGGTACTCTAATGACTTGATCACTTCCCAGTCTCTCTAATCACAATACACCCGAAGATGTAAAGGAGTAATCTAATTGGGTTAACTATGACTTGGAATTGCAAGAAACTAAAGACAACTAGGATAGGATCACCTCCCGGTCTCACCCAAAACCTAACACCTAAAGCTCTAGACAACCCAACATTCCATCACCTCCCGGTCTCAAGAATGGAAGAATACTCAAGTTCTCTAAATTGTCTAATCAAGTTCCTATGGCTTTTGGATCCAAAACCACAAACTAAGCTACAAGCACTAAGCAGGTAACCCTAATAAACATCCAAACATGAAAGACATTCACTAAAACGTTTATGGAACTCTCAAAAATAATAAATTAGACTTAAGTACGCACACACATTATAATAAACACCAACCAAATCGTTACCTAAACATTAACCTCCCAAAAATAATAAATTAGACTTAAGTACGCACACACATCAGAATAACAATCCTCTCGCGGCTGTTAGTTCTTCCACTCGATAATATGTCCGCCCCAAATAAATAATTGCCGTCTGAAATTTTAGTCTTCGTAGGGCTATACTATATTTTTTCTTTCTTGAAACTTTAGGGCCCATCTAGATGTTTTTCTTTTTTTTTTCTTTTTTAATGTATTATTACTATATTAATATTATTATTAAACTATCATATTATTATTAGTATTTCCGACTCGGGTGTTCTTGTCTCGACTAAAATTCCTCATCTATGCTCCAACGTCCATGAACACCGGCTCTCAAGTGTTGGTATCTCGATTAAAATTATTTCGTTTTGAGCTCATTCTTTCCAAACACCTATAAAATAATGAAATACATAAATACATAATAAAAACCACACGAAACAAATAAAAACATGACCAAATAATATACAAAATACATAGGAAAAGAAATGCGTTTTGCAACACATCAACGGTTAATGGGTTTCTTTCCTAATGAGGGTGAGGTTGCTCATTACAAGAAGTGATTATTATTAATTATCCCCAATTTGTTGCAATCTAGGGTTTTGTTTTGGGTTGTGTGATGAAAGGAACATCATATGAATAACTGGATTCTTGTTGTTGTTGTTCTTGTTGCTTTCGGTTTAACAAATTGACGACTGTTGATGGGATTAGTGGTTTGGTGAATAATAATGTATGTTCTTTTGAATGTTTTGGATGAATGTGTTGATATTGTTGTTAGAGGTTAATGTGTTTCGGTTTGCTTGCTGTATGTTGGGCTTGAAATGGATCGGTATGCATGTTGCGGCCTGTGTGATTGTGTAGTTAGGTAGTTCTTGATTTGTTGATTTGATGATTGTCTTTTAAGTTTGAATCAATCTGCGTGCTGCGATTTGTTAGTTGGTATTTGTTCATGAATCTTTCTGTACTTGGAGCGTCTCCAATGGTGGTCAATGTCCAATAACGAAAACCGCCACATTATTACAAACCTCAACCATTCCAAATCCACTTTTTCCTTCAACAATAAACCACACCAAACCTCCACTTCACACCCCACTTTTACACACACACACACAAAAAAAAAAAAACAAATTATATTATATTGAATGTGAGTGTGTGGTCTCAACTCAACCAAACCGGACGCGCATGGTCAAATATGGGCCTAAAACCTATAGAGGCAACGGAGACGGTGTTGACTGTGTTTTGATATAGGTTTGAATCTTTTGATAGAGTTTTCTTTGCCAGAGTTCATGAATCGACCTGCTTGCTGTTGTAAGGTGTTGAAATGATCACTTTTCGTTAATTTCGATCTAGGTTTTTAGTTTGTGTGATGAAATGAACCTCGTATGGATCAATTGCGCATAATATGATTCGATTTAAGTTACTACTAGGAATGTTTTAATAACTGTATTGGTGTTGTTGCCTTGTCGGTTTTGCTGGTTTTGTTGCTTTCAATTTGGAAAAGTGTTTTGGTGAATAATATATGTTTCTATTGAGTGTTTTGAGATGAATGCATTCATATTGTTGTTAGAACTTGACCTGCAGACTGTTTTTTCTTTTTATAATCTAGATTTGATATAGGCTTGAATCTTTTGATACAATTATATTTGCTTGCGGTTCTTCGGTCTCGAAGGATTCATCTGTGTTCTGCAGCCCGTGTGATTTTGTATAGTTAGGTAGTACTTGATTCAATGATTGTTTTTGAACCAATCTGCGTGCTGCGATTTGCTAGTTAATAATCATCCATGAATCTTTCTGCATCATGTGTCAATCTTTTCGCTTGAATGATATATGTGCGTATTTATGATATCCCTTATTTGGTCATTCTTTTATCTAAGCCTCCAGAATGCCTTTCAATGACGATGCTCGAAGCTAAATTGTACCGATATCTGTAAGGCAGCAAATAGATTTTGTTTTTTTTTTCAAATAGGGGAAAGATTTTCATGATTTGGACCTTCGTTTTACTGTTTTAGTAGGCTCGCCTCAGGCGCTCAGGAAAACACCTTAAGGGCATGAGGCAGCACTTGATGTATGTCTAGGTCAAAGTTAGGGTCTTTAGGAGGGTGATATGTAAAAACAACCAAGTGGATCAAGAAATTCTGTAAGGCTTATTTGGGAAAAAGGTTGATATGTAAAAACACATGAAAGAGACGGTTTTTGGTTGTAGGAAAATTTTATTTGATTGTAACTAGAGCAACGCCCTGCGTACATGATGCGTGTGCCTACATTTGTTGGGACTTTTTAAAATGCCTGGGAGTGGGCGCACATTTTTTTAACCCAAGATTTAGACTATAGAGATCTACAAAAAATAACCGTTCTTTCAAGTAGCTGCTTCATATTCCAGGATAAGATGATGCCTATGTTTCTTGAAAAGAAATTTGTGGTAACAAGATACATGCATTGTTAGATCCATGATTTTTATTGTTATTAGTGCACAATAATTATATAAAAATTTATAAAAGATTAAAGGATACCCTAGGATGATAAACTTGTATCTTTTTATAAGATTGTATCAACTTTCTTTTTCTGTATGTACATATAAATCATGAATTGTTCATAGGCTAAAAGGTTATAAGGTTTTTTTTTGCCTGTTAATTATATGGATCATTGTCACTCGTATGAATAACTAGATTGATCTTGCTGCTTGTTGTTGTTATTGTTATTGTTGGCTTGTTGCTTTCATTTTTATAATGAAGACATGATGGAGGACTTAATAATGTTTTGGCCAATACATTATGTCCAGTTAAATGTTTGAGATGAATCTATCTTCTTTATCTAGCTTGATGCACTCAGTATACTGACTGTGTTTTGGTCGAATTTGATATAGCCTTGAATCTTTTGATAAATTTTTCTTTGCAAGTATTCGTGAATCAATCTGCTTGCTGTTTGTCAGTGTTGAATAGCTCACTGTCCATTAACTTCATTCAGGATTCTATTTTAACCCCATGAATCAACCTGCATTCTGCAGTTATGTATAGTTCTGGATTTGATATTGTTTCTGAACCAATCTGTATACTGCGCTTTGCTATTTGTTGTTTGCTGTTTGCTATTTGATCTTCATCCATAAATCTTGCTGCATCATGTGTCATTCTTTTCTATTGATTTGATCTATGTGCATGAATTGAATATCCGTTTTTTACGGTAAATCTTGCTCTAGACTAAAGCCAAATTAGCCAGCTTTGTTGCACCCTAGCAAGTGTTTGATCTCGTTCTTATGATTAACAAACTACAAAAGAACATCAAGTATCGAGGTACTTGTATGAAATTGTAATGAATTCTGGTGTGTACACTGCTACTAGTGGTTTAAACTCTGCATTAAACACTAACAAAAATCAATTTAAGGGAATTCAACTTGGGTACAATTTATTTTTTTTTGAACGGCTAAACTTGCACACCTCCTATCTATCTCCCCTATGCTAACCACTAGGTTCGAACCCTGGTTTCTTCCCCCAAAAACCGAAGGTCACATGATTGCTTGAATTCACCAATTTGAAGAATTTGTGTGGAAGATAGCTGCCAAATGGTGATGTTAGAGCTCCTATTTGTGGTTAGAATCATCATTCCTTCTTTGCTCTTATTCTAGTTTGACTATTCCGCTCAATAACCCATTCTACTGGGGTGTGCAAGAACAAGAACTACAATATGCAATTGAACTTGGGGTATGCTCTAAACAACCCTAATCAACAACACCACCAAACCACAAACCTTCAATCATCGCCTCACCATCGCTACAACCAGGAGGACGTGGTCATCCAACAAGTGAGAACAGAATTTGTGACCGCAGATAAACAACTCTTGAAATAGGCGATGGTGGGGGGAGATCCGTTGGTGGTTTGTTATTGTTGATGAAGAGGAGTTGGTGGTTGGTATTGGGGTCGGATAAGACAAATTGGTTATTTTATTTTTAAATAAAGACAAAAAAAAAGAGGAAAAAAAACTTTTAAGGGTAGTGCCTCCTCCAAATTAATGTTTTGGAGTAGTGAGGCAGGGTCAGAGAACACAAGTCCAGTGTGTCAGTGTATGTCCCACGGATAATGGGACTATGGCAAATACTACGTTTTCTTGTCTAATTTCCCTCAAATTCAAACACATAGATGCTTGTGTGTTATTGATAGGAAAGGGGACCTTCAATGACTTTATATTGCTCGTCTCTATCAAGTGGGTGTCAATTTTGGACTCAAATGTCAACTTGAGAGAAAAAAAGGGTACATATTATATCTCATGGACAACTTATTTTTCAAAACTGTAGTTTGGAGGAGAGGTTATGCTTTATAATCCAAATCAAAATAATTAATATTACTATTACTACATTTAAGAAAGTATTATGTTTTTTTTTCAATAAAAGTTTATAATGATCAGTTTAGACTCGAGAGAAATAAATGGGTGGTCGTCTCTAAACGCGTGCAGCTTGTCAACAATTCCAAAGTATTGCAGTGGGATTGGAGTTCTAATCCATCTTCACAGGAACAGGTGGCTGAATACTTTCAGCTTCTTAATGATATTTTCGACTTGTCTTGGAAGGAAGGTAGAGACCAATGGAAGTGGAACGCGGAGAAGGATGGTTTATTTACAGTGTCGTCGGCTAAAAAGCTATTGGCTAACAATACTACGGGTGACAACAACCCTCTGATCAAGTGGAAATGTTGGGTGCCACTTAAATGCAAGATAATGGTTTGGAGAGTTGTGCGAAATCGGCTTCCCACGATTACAGAGCTCATAAAACGCGGCGTTAATGTTCAGCATCAGGAGTGTGGTTTTTGCCAAGGGGAGCTGGAAACTGCCATCCACCTCTTCACGGGCTGTCTATTTGCGCAGGAGGTTTGGTTTAGGATTGAGCTTTGGTGCCGGCTGCAACATACTTTTGTCTTTGACATTGGCGACCTTGTTAACATGCCAGAGATTCAACATTTGACCAAAAACAAGAGGTACATCTTTAGAGGCATTGTCTACACTACTCTATGGATTTTGTGGAATGAGCGCAATAATCGGATCTTCAACAACAAACGAAGGAGGCCCGTCGAGATTGTGGAGAGCGTTAAATCGATGGCATATTTCTGGTTTCGCTATAGGTCTAGACACAAAGATGTTGATTGGAAAATTGGTATTGTTGTCCTTTGGATTGATGTTTGTTTGGTTTGTTAGCTCGTAGGTCCTTGTTTTGAGGACGCTTCGAGTTGTTTTTAATGAAATTCTCTTTTAAAAAAAAAACTACTTTCGTTAGTTGACATAACAAAAAATGTTACTAGTTAGTGAGTAGTATGGAACTATGTAATTTTAAAGGAAAAAAAAAGACAATATTAAAATATGATCTTTATAACATGGACAATTCTGTACTTTTATGTTTCAAATTCGTATTCTAATCATAGTAGCAATGATAAAGAGAAGTGTGGAGACTGGATTCACCGAGGTGCTGTTTGTTTTTTTTTTTTTGCAGGAAAAGGTCTGCAGTCTGCGGACCACATCTGCAGACATCTGCAGGAGAAGAGGTGGACCAAAGGTCTGCAGTCTGCAAAAAGAAGACTGTTTGTTTGTTAACGTTTGCAGGCTGCTGAAATAAACTTAAATTTAAATAAACTGAGTTTTACAGCAGTCTGGTGGTAGACGGTGGTAGTGGTGGTGGACCGTGGTGGTGTGGACCATGGTGGTGGGTGGTGGTGGTGGACGGTGGTGGTGGTGGACCATGGTGGTGGTGGACAGTGGTGGTGATAGTGGTGGGGGTGGTGGGTGGTGGTGGGTGGTGGTGGTGGGTGGTGGACGGTGGTGGGTGGTGGTGGGTGGTGGTGGTGGTGGGTGGTGGTGGTGAACGGTGGTGGGTGGCGGTGGTGGTGGACCGTGGTGGTGGTAGGTGGTGGTGGGTGGTGGTGGACGGTGGACGGTGGACGGTGGTGGTGGTGGTGGACCGTGGTGGTGATGGACGGTGGTGGTGGTGAACGGTGGTGGTGGACTGTAACACCCCAACCGATGGCGGAAACATCGAGGTGTCACGTAGTGACGATTGCTCAATAGCTCATGGACTAAAGTGTAAATTTGAATACATTGATTAAATAATTTATTACATTGAAATGAAAAATACAAAGTACAATGATTCTAAAGCGTCAAGTCTAACTAGATTACAATGAAATCAAAGCTTAAATATAAATCCAAAAGCTTAAAAGAAACTTCTCAATAATAACCTGAAACATGTACGAAAATAGTATATGTCAACACAAAAATGTATTGGTGAGCATACCCTGTTTGAATACATATAGTAGAAAAAGTTTTTCGCAATTCACGTGTCATACTGTCTACAATTTAGTGTTCAAGCTGTGTACAAATGCTACCCAAAATCAAACCTTTCGTTCAATGAATCAAGAGTCACATATATATAGTATTCGCTCATAGTAGGCGATGAATAATCGTTCACACATAACAATAATTAAGTACTATTTATTGCTATTCTAGGCCGCCCAGCGGTTAATGATTAATGTCACACCCTCAAAATCCACTTGCGGAGTTTTACCGCGAGGCGCATGACAAACCAGGATCCAAACCAACGATCACAATAAACAAGTCTAAATGTAATTAATGCAATACCAAAACATAGTTTTAAAATCCCGTTTACAGCGGAAGCTTATTCAAAATAAAGTTCAACATAAATAACCAAAGATCAATGTTTATGAAATCATGCAACTCTATCTAGACGCCGTGCAGACGCGTGCGCCCTAGTCCAGTCGTGCTACCTTAGCGACCTGAGAAAACATGTAAAAGTTTACGTCAGCACAAAAATGCTGGTGAGTTTACAGGTTTGCAGTTCAAGTACCAAGTCCACCTGTCCATACTATAACAAATAGAAAACCAGTATACGCTAGCTAGGCGTACGTTTTGTTACTACCACGATTGGAAAACCATTACTAACTCGAATACCAAAAGTATGCCCGATGTATGTTCCTGTTGTTCCTGTTGTTCCTGTTTGAGACAATATGCACCCGCCGACCCTCCAAGTCGACGAGCGGGGTTGGTCACTCCCAATAGCGCTATTCACATTTCCCCGTTGTGCAAACCCGCACATTCATGGTTTCCTCCGGGACTTCCAAAGATCGTGTAGTATACGTTAGAACCCATAGTATGACAGTGGTTACCAAATAGTTGTTTTAACACATGTTTTCTCCCCCGAAATTCGTAAAAACAGTTAAAAGAGGGGCCGTAAACTCACCTTAAGTTGCTTTACTCCTAATCCCGAGTAAACTCAGCTGCTATGTTAGTCCCGTACAGTGGCGACCTAACATACGACAGTTACAAGTACTTAGACTAATAACCCGCAGGTTAATTAGTCCCTAGATGTCCAGACCATAACCAAGTTCGTTTGAAAATACCGTGACTGTTTAACTGACCCAAAGTACAAGACTCGACATCCCATTGGTGACCCGAGACTCCCCGTGTTATGTTTACGCTCCAAAACATACAATAACGCAAGTACACTTAACATACGTTAACGCACAACAAGTTATAGCACATAGTTCACGTATCACCGAAATACATCCAAACATATGTTACCAAGTTATTAGACATGTTACGAGGTTCCTAGCATGTTACTACATGTCAAATCGGGTCTCGGAATGCTAATTTACACTTACAGCAGCAGTACATGCGATTAGGGAGGCTAATCGCATGAAATGTCACGCGACTAGGGCTAATCGCCCCTTAAGTCAGGCGATTAGGGCTACTCGCCCTTGAGGCCATGCGATTGGGCTACTCGCCCCTGTAGCCAGGCGAGTGGGCCTACTCGCCCTTATTACACGCGAGTGGGGGGGCTACTCGCCCCTAATACACGCGATTAGCAAGGCTACTCGCCTGTAACCTTGCTGTTCCGGTTTTTCGCGCGTTTAACGCTCCAAATCAGATCCAGAGCGTGTGTAACTACCCAATATCATCCCAAACACTATCCTAAACATGTTTAACCCAAAACCCTTCGTTCATCCTCGTAGAATCAGTCCTGCATGCAACCAAAGCAATCCAAACACATACACATAGCATGCAACATTCAATTAACGCATGTAATCATAACCCTATTATCCAATTACTGAGATTTCTATCATCATACTAACAATATTAATTCTGACCTAGCATGATAACACATCAAAACATCATCAAGATTCATAAAAATCCTATCTTTCTAATCATACATACCCATAACGCATGTTTATTAATTATAATCCGATTAATAACTCTTATTGACGATTTTCAGAAAGCTTTTTCGTTTATGGACAGGTCTGGACCATTAGGGATTGATTAAAAACGTTTACAAAGTATTATGGATGAGAATCAAACCTTGGAATTGTAAAAGGATGATGGTTAGACCTTGAAACCTTGTGTTTTTGATCAAAATCGCCTTCCAGAGGTTGTTTAAGTGTTTGGGGCGGTTATGGGACGACTAGGGTTGATATTAGGGAGTTTAGGAGGTTAAGTGTTGTATTTATAGGCGTTTCTAGTCGTCCAGCACGTTATAGGCGAGTATGCAGCAGCTACATGCGATTAGGGCTGCTAATCGCATGAGATTGGGCCTAATCGCCCCTATGTACACACGAGTAGCCTCCTACTCGTGTCTAATGTGTCCTACTCGCCTCCCCTATGGGCGATTAGGCTTCCTAATCGCCTGTAGGGGTTCCTTTTGTGTGTTTTGCGCGTTAAACCCCGTTTTAACATATGTTAATGCATATTCATGTACCGACAAGTCACATAATGATTGTAAACACATAACACAAGTAAATACACATATTTACACTCGTTCACCAATTCCCGGGACTCGAGACTCGTACGTTCCGTATGCCCTGACGATCCTACAAATCGTCACCGTTTGTACACTTGGTTAAGGACCGACATCTAATGAACCTCTAGACCAACATCCAATGATCTTCTAGACTAACTAATAGTTCCCGAACCATAACCCGACTTAACTAACCCAGTTAAGTACAATATACGCGTGACTCGCTAAGGTAGACTTTCATCTAGACAACGTTGTTAACCCGAATTTGCCAGGTGTCACAATTAAGGTCATAAGTACACACTATCAACGAATCAACAAGTAAAACACATACAAGAATTGCGATTGTGAATATAGAATAAACCATGATTAAGTGAGTGAAGTAATAAGCGTACATGAATCACCCCAAAAGTGTAAAACATGAAAAGGGGAAAGATATACTCACAGTTTGCGAAAGCGAGCAAAATCCAACTTAAGCGGTCGTGAGCTAAGTAATGGGAATTCCGAGGAATTCAACCTATAATGTGTAAGCATACTAATAAGGAAATGTCTAAAAAGTCTAAGGTAACTAGGGTCTAAGGCATTAGGGTTTGCTAAGTCGATTTGGGGAATTAGAGTTTTTGATAAGTCGAAATAATATGTCAAAATTTGTAAATATGGTTTAGGTAATATAAATATTACCAATTTTATATTTAGATACAATTTATGTTTGAATAGTTAAAACAAAATAATTTAGTTAATTACTTTAACTAAATTAAAATAATTACAATAATCATAAATATATAAATAAGTACTTTTGAGTTACACAATGATTCAACAAAAGATAATAAAGACATTAAACCATATGAGTATTTCTATTTTATAAAAATATTTATAAAATAGATGTTTAAATTGTATAAGTAAATAAATGTTTTATTATGTCTAATTAAACGTAAATAAGACTAATAATACCATACGTGATCCAAAAATACTATTTTTATAGAAAATGGATGATTTCTTATGTAAATTAATGAAAATAATTTACTCATTATTTTTATAAACTTATTTATATTTAAAATTGATTTAACGAGATTAAATTATGTTTAAATGATTAAAAATAGGAAAATTAATAAAAATAAATGTTTTCTGAATCAACTATTTTTATTTCAGTTCATAATGATTAGAAATAATTTATCACAAATTTTGAGATTAAAATCATTAGAAATGAATTTTTTAACCAATTAAATATGATTAGAACAAGTTAAATCAATAAAAATAAGAAAATAAAATATTTTTCAGAAACTAAAAGTGGGATAATTTTCTATAGGGTGTCAAGAAACTACTCCTAAATTTTCATAATTTTTGGAGCAAAAATGAATTTATTATGAATATTATAGATTTATATGGGTTATAATTGATTATTAAACAATTAAATAATAACCCACATAAGACAAAAAAAGAACCAAACTAAAATCAAAAAGGAAAATGTTGTTGGTCATGGGGTTCGAACCCCTGACCTTCCATGTATAATACTAGAGCTTCAAACACTAGACCAAATCTTGTTTTGTTGGTTTATTTGAAAGATCAATTTATTTAACCATTAATTCATAACCATCTTCTTCCCCAAAACTTAGCATAAACCCTAATTTCCTAACCACTTCAATTCGTGATTAATTAGACCTGAAACAAGAGGGCTTTGATTAAACAAGAGCCGAATAACATGAATCAAGTAAGAATCGGGACTTACAATCATGAAAAAGACTTCAAAACGAAGGTGAAAGGGTCGCGCTTAGACTCACGATTAAAGGGTCTTCCTGTTATGATTTGTATGTTTTAAGAGTGGGTTTGCAAGATGTAATAGTGCAGAAATGGAACAACATGTTTGGTTTATATGGTTGTTAAAAAAAACGAACGTTATACCACTTCATAATAACTCGGCGGTTTCAACATAAAACCCGTTCAAATCATAACTTAAACCGGTTAATGTGCGTTTTTAATCCTTGTAACTGACTCGTATTAAGTGGAGATGACTTAATGGCGCAATAATATGGACTAAAGACCCCAAAGTTAAGAGGTTTTAAGGTGGCCGGAAAAAGTTCCGGCGGCCGGAACTAACCCCGCCGGAAAAACGGGACAACAGAGGCAAACAGATTTCAGCTTTGAACTTTCATAGCTTGTCATAAACGGTCCCTCAACTATAACTATGTTAGTTTATCTATTTTATGGTTGGTTTTTCCTTTATAAAAACTTAACTTAGTTAGCTAACTTAACTTAAAAGTTTTTAAAACTTTTTAAACTTGAATTCTTTTATAAAATCTTTTTACGAATATGTTTCCACAAACGTATTTGATTAAAACTTATACCCGATTCGTAACAAATATAAATAACAAAAACTTTAGTTCGCTCTAAAATTAAATTTTGAAAACGACGAACTTATAGGGACTATAACGAAAATATTCGAAGGACTATTATTGTCAATTAGATAAAAGACGAGGGTGACGGATGTCACAGTCTCCCCTACTTTAGAAAATTTCGTCTCGAAATTTCTTTCAAGTGGAGGTTTCTATGAAACAAAAAACGTTTAAAAGTCAAATGAGTTTTTTTTTAAAAAAAAAAAAATTCATCAGTTATGATTTGACAAAATTTAAAGTAGTTGTCTATTTATTTATCCAGAGTAAAAGTTTTAAAATCTTTGACGGTTATCCCGACGTTAGAAAGTTAAGAGTTTAAATGAGAAGGGTTTTGGGAATGTGTAACTGGTAAAGAGTAGAGGTACTAATGAAACAGTCTTCCCTACTTTAGAAAAGTTTAGAGTACGCAGCAAGTATCCAAATAATCAAGTATGTAAGAGTATACGAGGTTCGTGTTTTATGTGCGGGTAGTTAAGAAAAGAACCCTAGGAAGACGTATAGAAGCTCGTGTAAGTACGTTCTTATTGAAAATAATAGCTATTAGTCAACTATCTAATGAGGAGGTAGTAATGGGTAGGTTATTGTTCAGACTCCTAGTCCGCTCCCGCAGTATCGTTTATGCTTATATATAGGGTGTACCGCAGCTAACCCACCACACTCCCGATACTTTGGATTCGTACTGGTTGTCTACCAACAGCCTAGATAGAATTACACACCACCCCCATGTACCTGTAAGCCCATGATTGCGTTCCGGACCGTAATCATCGATTTACCTTACACTAGGGTGTTATGCTTTTCCATAACCCTAACATGAAATAAATGCGTGCAACCAATATGTAATAGTCACTGTAATGAAATAATGTTTAATCATGACATGGTTAGAGGTCCTTCCCTTCCGGATTTTCCCTTTAAATATAATGTGAATAACATGTAAGTATAAGACATGGTTAGAGGTTCTTCCCTTTCGGGTTCACCCTTAACCGGTAATTTCTGTTTACATCAATGGCTTTAAACACTCATATTGATAGACTCTGAGATTTACACCGTTCCCCTCGGATTAAAGAAATACTCTAATCCGAGTCGTACGTGGGCACTGGCTTAGATCTCATACGAGTTATCAACTAGTATGTTTATTGGCCATGATGAAAAACAAAATAATGCATAGTATAACAGGGTTTTGCTCAAAAACAGGAAAGAAAATATGCATCCAAATATGTGTTCATGTAAGTATATAAGTATAGCATAAAATTCCGACTGAAAGAATAGTATAACATAAATCGAGTAAATCGCACAATTGCACAAAATGAAAGTAAACGAGTTGAATTAATGCAAATAGTCAATGTGAAAATAATCACAAATAACGTGTTAGAAATAACTATGAATAAAAATGGTGCAATAATAAAATTTACGGCAAATGAATGTGCACGGAACGGGTGTATAGCCTACTGGCATGTGAGTTAAAATCTAGTAATTTTACATATATGCGTTATACTGTAAAAGACATTTAGCAACATGCTGATAAAAGATATGTCCATTGTTTTGTTAAACCAAAAGTTTTGCAACTGAAAGAGTATAAGTGTAAAAGGTAAATTTTCGCAGTTTACTCGACTTTGTGATATTGTTGAAAGAACAGTAGTGATGCATGAGATTAAATTTTTAGAAATCGAAGTGTGTTTTAGATTCAAAACAGGTTTATTTGCAAAATCTTCGTAAATACACATTTTCATGTGTTTACGAGAAGTCGAGTTTGAAAAATTTTATAAGGCTTATTATTAGTTGCAAGTTTCTTTCGAAAACATATTTTGGTTACGTCATATGAAAACAAAAGGTTTACATTTGATAAAATATGCACTACAAGTTTATAAAATGCAAAATGAAACCATTTTATGAAGTATGTGTAAATCCAATGTGTTTTGAAAGACCAAGATTTAAATTGACATGAATGATAAAATTAACGTATGTAATAAATTACCAATATTTAAGAAAATTCATAATCAACGAGATGTAGAAATAGATCCTTGAGATGTAGATTTCACTCCTAACTCAAAGATGTATTTCAAAATTGAAAACGATTGTGGAATGAAACCAATCACTAAGTTAAGGATATCACTCCCAGCTTAGTAGTTAAGTTTCTTTTTGAAGGAAATACTCTTTGAGGTGTGGATGTCACTCCTATCTCCAAGGTATATTCCTAAGATAAATAACACATAGAAGAGTAAAACTAATCACCAAGGTATGGATACCACCCCTAACTTGATGATATCGTTTCATTTGTGAAATGCGAGCGTCTTCTTCGCCAAGCAAAATATCGAAAGAATAACGAGGAATAATCATAACGAAAATATCTTGTAAGAAAATATAAGAAACGAGAGAAATATACACGAGAGGACTCGTGAAAATAAACTTAGTTATAGTCTAGGCTAAAAGGCATTCTAATAACCTAATTCCCTATAACCATGGCTCTGATACCAATCTGTAACACCCCAACCGATGGCGGAAACATCGAGGTGTCACGTAGTGACGATTGCTCAATAGCTCATGGACTAAAGTGTAAATTTGAATACATTGATTAAATAATTTATTACATTGAAATGAAAAATACAAAGTACAATGATTCTAAAGCGTCAAGTCTAACTAGATTACAATGAAATCAAAGCTTAAATATAAATCCAAAAGCTTAAAAGAAACTTCTCAATAATAACCTGAAACATGTACGAAAATAGTATATGTCAACACAAAAATGTATTGGTGAGCATACCCTGTTTGAATACATATAGTAGAAAAAGTTTTTCGCAATTCACGTGTCATACTGTCTACAATTTAGTGTTCAAGCTGTGTACAAATGCTACCCAAAATCAAACCTTTCGTTCAATGAATCAAGAGTCACATATATATAGTATTCGCTCATAGTAGGCGATGAATAATCGTTCACACATAACAATAATTAAGTACTATTTATTGCTATTCTAGGCCGCCCAGCGGTTAATGATTAAGGTCATAAGTACACACTATCAACGAATCAACAAGTAAAACACATACAAGAATTGCGATTGTGAATATAGAATAAACCATGATTAACTGAGTGAAGTAATAAGCGTACATGAATCACCCCAAAAGTGTAAAACATGAAAAGGGGAAAGATATACTCACAGTTTGCGAAAGCGAGCAAAATCCAACTTAAGCGGTCGTGAGCTAAGTAATGGGAATTCCGAGGAATTCAACCTATAATGTGTAAGCATACTAATAAGGAAATGTCTAAAAAGTCTAAGGTAACTAGGGTCTAAGGCATTAGGGTTTGCTAAGTCGATTTGGGGAATTAGAGTTTTTGATAAGTCGAAATAATATGTCAAAATTTGTAAATATGGTTTAGGTAATATAAATATTACCAATTTTATATTTAGATACAATTTATGTTTGAATAGTTAAAACAAAATAATTTAGTTAATTACTTTAACTAAATTAAAATAATTACAATAATCATAAATATATAAATAAGTACTTTTGAGTAACACAATGATTCAACAAAAGATAATAAAGACATTAAACCATATGAGTATTTCTATTTTATAAAAATATTTATAAAATAGATGTTTAAATTGTATAAGTAAATAAATGTTTTATTATGTCTAATTAAACGTAAATAAGACTAATAATACCATACGTGATCCAAAAATACTATTTTTATAGAAAATGGATGATTTCTTATGTAAATTAATGAAAATAATTTACTCATAATTTTTATAAACTTATTTATATTTAAAATTGATTTAACGAGATTAAATTATGTTTAAATGATTAAAAATAGGAAAATTAATAAAAATAAATGTTTTCTGAATCAACTATTTTTATTTCAGTTCATAATTATTAGAAATAATTTATCACAAATTTTGAGATTAAAATCATTAGAAATGAATTTTTTAACCAATTAAATATGATTAGAACAAGTTAAATCAATAAAAATAAGAAAATAAAATATTTTTCAGAAACTAAAAGTGGGATCATTTTCTATGGGGTGTCAAGAAACTACTCCTAAATTTTCATAATTTTTGGAGCAAAAATGAATTTATTATGAATATTATAGATTTATATGGGTTATAATTGATTATTAAACAATTAAATAATAACCCACATAAGACAAAAAAAGAACCAAACTAAAATCAAAAAGGAAAATGTTGTTGGTCATGGGGTTCGAACCCCTGACCTTCCATGTATAATACTAGAGCTTCAACCACTAGACCAAATCTTGTTTTGTTGGTTTATTTGAAAGATCAATTTATTTAACCATTAATTCATAACCATCTTCTTCCCCAAAACTTAGCATAAACCCTAATTTCCTAACCACTTCAATTCGTGATTAATTAGACCTGAAACAAGAGGGCTTTGATTAAACAAGAGCCGAATAACATGAATCAAGTAAGAATCGGGACTTACAATCATGAAAAAGACTCCAAAACGAAGGTGAAAGGGTCGCGCTTAGACTCACGATTAAAGGGTCTTCCTGTTATGATTTGTATGTTTTAAGAGTGGGTTTGCAAGATGTAATAGTGCAGAAATGGAACAACATGTTTGGTTTATATGGTTGTTAAAAAAAAACGAACGTTATACCACTTCATAATAACTCGGCGGTTTCAACATAAAACCCGTTCAAATCATAACTTAAACCGGTTAATGTGCGTTTTTAATCCTTGTAACTGACTCGTATTAAGTGGAGATGACTTAATGGCGCAATAATATGGACTAAAGACCCCAAAGTTAAGAGGTTTTAAGGTGGCCGGAAAAAGTTCCGGCGGCCGGAACTAACCCCGTCGGAAAAACGGGACAGCAGAGGCAAACAGATTTCAGCTTTTGAACTTTCATAGCTTGTCATAAACGGTCCCTCAACTATAACTATGTTAGTTTATCTATTTTATGGTTGGTTTTTCCTTTATAAAAACTTAACTTAGTTAGCTAACTTAACTTAAAAGTTTTTAAAACTTTTTAAACTTGAATTCTTTTATAAAATCTTTTTACGAATATGTTTCCACAAACGTATTTGATTAAAACTTATACCCGATTCGTAACAAATATAAATAACAAAAACTTTAGTTCGCTCTAAAATTAAATTTTGAAAACGACGAACTTATAGGGACTATAACGAAAATATTCGAAGGACTATTATTGTCAATTAGATAAAAGACGAGGGTGACGGATGTCACATGGACAGTGCTAGGTGGTGGTGGTGGTGGTGGGTGACGGTGGTGGACGGTGGTGGTGGTGGTAGTGGGTGGTGGTGGGGGTGGTGGTGGTGGTGGGTGAGGAGAAGAGAAGAGGAGAAGACCTTTGAAGACCTTAGAAGACTTTGGTCCAAGTCTGCACCAAGAAGAGGTCAGGAAGAGCTTTTGGAGTGAAATGTCTTCCGAAAAACAAACAGTCTGCCCGCCCCAAACATCTGCCCACGTCTGCGTGGCGCAGACAAAAAAGGTCAGAAGTTCTTCTGGGAGAAAAACAAACACCACCTGAATGTCACAAATGAAAAATGTGAGTTCCTAACATGAGAGTGTGTATTTTATGTAAATAAGTATAATTAAATTAATACAAAGTATTAAAAAAACCATATAAAAGGTCATTATTAAAAACCTAAAATGGTATAAATAAAATATGATTTTGTTACTAAGTATATATATAAAAATGTTAATTTAAAGCATGCACCAAAAGGTAATTTGGCTTTTTATGCAATCACCTAAATTCATGACTGATCAAATGGCAATCAATATCTAATTGACAGAGCCGGCTCAACCATATTAGGAGCCCTAGGCAAAAACATAATCAGAGGCCTTTTTCCATATGTCACCCCTACTCCTTTATCCGGTCTTGAGTTATGCACACCTTAGATGTTGTCATTCTATATAGCTCTGTTATCATAACCTTCTCCTCTAATATCATCTATATCAAGTCTTTTTTTTTTTTTTTACTTTTTTTCCTTTTTGGAAAACAACGTGATTCATAATTTCAAATTGTTATAAAATTAACCATATTAGCACCAAGGGAAGAACGATCAAATAGAACTATAGAAATACATATTACATATCCGATTGAACAATAATGCTAGCCACAAATCGTTGATTGAACAAAACGAGAAATGAAAACATCTAAACTGAAATTGCCACTTGTGAGTTGTAACAAAGAAAACACGATTGTCAAGCATATGATTTTAAGAGGGGAATTGCAACCTGTGTTTCATTTTCCAATTTCTTCCCTTAGGTTTCGTTTTGGTAGAATAATATCGATTGTACTAACAGCTTGCGCAAGTCACGAATGAATAATGGCAGTGGGTCTTTGATATGGAATATGGGATTAGTAATATATTAAAAAAACAAACAAAATCCTAAAACGAAATTGTGTAGTTTATTTTCTTAGAATTTGCTAATTAGAGGCCCTAAATTTTGGGAGGCCCTAGGCAAGAGCCTAGGTTTCTATAACATGGGAGCCGGCCCTGCTAATTGACGACAATTGCCTGGGAACACCAACGAAGTGCGATACCTACCTCACACTATAATCTAGATAATGTTAGAATTTCTAAATTTAAACAAGTATTTTATTATTATTATTATTTTATGAAACAAATAAAAATAAGCCGTTATAGTTCATTTTTATTTATTTTTCAGTTCTATATTAATATGATATTATTTAAACACGTATTTTATCAGCACTTCCAACTTTTAAGGTATTTTTCACTGGCACTCCCAAACTAACCCAGTTAGTTTGTACAGTTAGTTTGCTGACGTGGCATGCTGACATGACCATTATTGCTGACGTGGCATGCTGTGGAAGATGATGTGTCATCTTATGTGTCATCCACGTCAGCATGTCACGTCAGCAATAATGGTCACGCCAGCAAACTAACTGAACAAACTAACTGGGTTAGTTTGGGAGTGCCAGTGGAAAATACCTTAAAAGTTGGGAGTGCTGATAAACATTTTCGTAGTTGGGAGTATTGCCGGCCAAACTCTGAAAGTTGGGAATATTTAAATCCAATATTCCTGTTATAATTGTAAAAGACTCGGTTTTATGTTCGTTAATAAAACATCCACCCCAAACTAACTAAACTAAGCTTGATTAGGTTTTCCCTCCTTTTCTTCGTTTCTTCTAAACAATTACAACTAGTCTTTTGCCCGCGGACGTTGCCCCGCGAGCTTGTGGCTATCAGAAAATATGTACCAACGCGATTGCACTACAATAATGATATTAGTGTATGACTTTATTATACGCTTTCCATTTTGTTTCCATATTCATTTGTTAATAACGTGTGCGCCTAACGTCCTATGTGTGCCGTGCTTATTAAAACTTAAGAAACGATCAACACCTAATCATATATTAGTATCTTAAGTTATCTAATTGAGTGTAGGAAAATAATATTTGACCCACTATCAAATACAAGTAAATAAACCAAAATCATTGTAATTGCATGTACCCTGTTTTGATCAATGAAGACAACCAACTTTCCATAATCTTTGTCGTAGTTGAGAAGAGCTATTCTTCAGATGTCGACGTACGGCTACAAAAATAAAGAAATCAAAGATTAAAACCCACCCCAAAAAATCAAAATCTTTAACCTAGCTAATCCTTATTGAAGATCCAAAAGCCGGACGTACCTCTGGTGAGAGGTAGAAGACGACTAGCTTGATCAGACCTTTGAGCGATTAACCTGCAAAACTGGACAAACCGTTAGGCTCGTCACAAGGGGGGCAGGGAGGGCCTCTCTGTGACCACCCTCCGGCGTGAGGATAAGTATTTGTTTGGAGAAGAAAAGGGAGTATAGAGATAGAGAGAGAGAGAGAGGTTCGGAGTATGTCAGAACGTGTCTTACTTGTACTTATGAGGGGGTATTTATACTAGTCAGAATTTGTCGTACTATCCTTCGTCCAGGTGTACTAACCTTCGGACCTAGTGACCTCCGGTCGTTAGTGGTGAGCACGTGTCTTTGGCGAACCACATCACATGATCATGATGCCGCGTCCTGGGAGGTTGAGGTTCGGACGGGAGGTTTTATACCTCTTCATGTCCCCTTAAGTCCATAAGTTAATTTATAACTTAGTGGAATTGATCGTTCCTTTGATAATGCTTTCCAGCTGTTTTGATGGACGCGGCACGTGGCAGTATCTCAGGCCATGTATTGTGGCGGTTATTTCCAGGTGATCTCGACCGTTAACGTTTGGTTGTTTTGGTGAGCGATTGCGACACGTGTCGCCGTTTGAGTTTCCCTTTTCCTGGTTATTTAAACCAGTTTTTTCATTTCTTACTTTTACTTTTCCTCATAAATCGTTTTTTACTTCCCTGCTACCCTTCCTTGCCACTAAGATTTTGACTTGCTTCTTCTTACTCAGGTTCGTCCCTTCATCTTGTTTCTTTCCAGATTCTTTCTTTTTCACATTTGTTGGTTTATCATGGGGAAGGATAACATGGATGTTAGTTTCTCAACCCTTACTAAAAAGAAATTAGACAAATTCCTAATTGATTATAGGATTCCTTTAGATCTTCACCCCGAACTCCCTGCCCCTGATCGAGCCATTTACCCCCATCTTTCTGGCAAGTTCGCATTCTACACGCGAGTATGTGATTTTGCCAATTGCAGGGTTCCTTTAACAAAATTTTTGTTTAAGGTTCTTCTGTTCCATGGGGTTCACTTTTCCCAAGTGAATCCCTTTGGTTTGGGACGAGTCTGTCACTTTGAATTGAAGTGTCGGGCTTTGAAGTCGAAGGCTGACCTAGAGGTATTTAGGGCTTTTTATAAGTTGAGCCAGGCCGGTGATTGGTTCACTTTTGAGAAGCGGAGGAAGAAACCCGAGTGTCATTTAAAGGATACCTCCAGCCTGAAGAATTGGAAGACGCAGTTCTTCTGGTTGGACGATCGGTGTCTTCCTAAGGAGATGCTGAGTGTATGGAGGACGGATTACGAGTCATCTGAGTGGGAGCTCCCGGGTAGCTTTGAGTGTGATTCGACCTTGTATAATAAGCTTGTGGCTCATAAGTCGAATATTAAGAAATACCCGGAGCATATCTTGGTGTTAGCTGGGTCAGTAGGATTTGGGATGAACCTGACCGATGGCCTGTTATCCGGTATAAGAAGAAGGGTGAGCATTGCTCTTTATCCTTGAGTTTTTTGTTTTGAGGATTTTATTTTTAACTCTTATCTTTTTTTGCAGAAATGTCGCTGCTTGCAGCCCTAAAGTTCGACGATTATGACGATGATAATCTCTCCTTTTCTAGCGAGCCCCTTGGATCCAGCAAACCGATCTTGGAGCAGGTGACTAAGCTACAGGCACCTATTCGCCCGGAGGGAGAAGAGGTGGAGCATGCTGAGAAACCCTCGGGCGAAGGAGAGGTAGTGGGCGAAGGTAGTGGGAAGGACGGAGGTGATGATGGTGGTGAGAAGGGGCGAGTACTTGTTCAGGAGGGGGGTGATGGTGATGTGACTGTGGGTAAGATTTTTCCTAATCCTGCTCTTTTGCAGTCTGTGAGTTCTTCAAGTGTCCATGTTTCGGAGGATGATTTTACCGAAGATGCTTCCTTGGACTTAAATGTTGAAGCCCGGAAGAGAAAAGCTGAGCCGTCTAAGGCTAAGAAGAGTCCTAAGAAGGTGAAGTTCGTTCCACCGGCTCTTACTGTTTCCGAATCAACTCAAGGTAACATATTAGATGTATTTGATTTGCACATTTCTGGTGGGAAATCTCCTCGAGGTGGTGATCTGATTTATATGCATGTTCAGGGGGATAAACTAGGTGGTGAAGGTGAGAAGGAGGGCGATGACGTGTTTAGGGATATTGCCAATAGTCGGCTCCGAACTTCGGTGGCTCAAGCCTCTGGTGGTTTTTCCATAGCTTCCCCGGGTAAGTCAACTGGCCGCGTATCTAACTTTCGTGCTAGTGAGGAGAATGAGTTTGGTGCGTCCTATTCTCCTTATTGGTTCGAGACTGAGACATTGATCCTGTTTAATCTTGTAGACCCACTGGACGATGCGATGGAGGTGGATCCGGCTACAGCCGAAGATGTTTTCATCCCTAATTGGGATTTGAAGAATGGTTCACGAGTGATCGATGCTTTGTCATCGAAGATGATGCTTTTCAACTTACATACTCCGGCTGACCATGCTCACTATCGGAAGTTGAAGGATACTGACTTAGGTGACGCTTTAATGATTAACCAGGCTCAGTCAAACTTTTTGGTGTCGGAGGTTTATAGAAGGTGGGTCGATTCGGAATTTCAACGTGGCAAGTTAGAGAAGAGAGGTGTGTGTAACCACGGGAATGTGTTAGAATCCCTGAAGACAACCCAAGAACAGGTCAGGTCTGTGCAGGCTTCCCTTGCTGCGGCCGGAGAAGAAATGGATGCTCTTCAGGGTGAGATGGATGTTTTGAAGAAAAAGCTGCAGGCTTCTGAACAATCTCATGAGACCTCCAAAAAGAAGTATGTCTATTCCATTGAGGAGCTTGAGCAGGTAATGGCAAAGACCAAGACTGCTGCGGATCAACTTGTAAAAGGTTCGTTCTTCTTTCCCTTCTCGTTTCTTCATGCCTCTTTTGCACTTGGTGAATTTTACTTGTTTGTCTTTCTTTAGATAAGGATGAAGCCTTAGCTCGGGAGAAAGAGGCTCTGAAGCTTGTGTCAAGTTTGAAGGCGGAGGTTGAAAGGAAGGAGTCGGAGAAGCTAGACTTGCTGAAGGAGATTAAGGGATTGTTTGGCTTCAAACAGTTCGTGCTATCGGAGGGGGTGGAGTTGGTGTCAAAGCACGTTCGGAACTGTTCGTCCATGAAAGCTGCGGTAGCTGGAGTGAACAATGCTATGCATGGGATAGGATATAATACTGGAGTTCGAGCTGGGCATGGGGCGGCTCTCAAAGGAGTGGCCATAAATGCTGTGCCCAAGCTCGTGCCTAATGCAAAGCAGCAGCTGCTGGATGCCGTCAAGGTTTATGACGAAGTTTCCTTCCCTTCTATCTCCAAAATGCAAGATCTCTCTTCCGGACCTGTGGACGTTGTTATCAAGGCTTTTCAAGATTTATCAATTCTTGAAGACGCGCCTCAGGGTTTGCCGAAGTAACTTTTTATTGGATGTTTTAGTACCACCCGTTCCTCCACATAGGTTCGGTGTTTTTAGTTTACTTCTTGTGAAGCTTTTTTAACACTTTGTACCATCCGTTCCTTAGCGTAGGTTCGGCGTTTTAGTTGGCAGAAGCCTTTTTGGGGATGCGGCCATGTTTGGCTTGTAAAAGTTTCTCATCCTTGTAGGATGTTATTGTTCATTAAGTCTGTCCTGGGGAAGGACGTAAATCGTTTTATTTTGGCCATATAAATAGGAATGCCTTTACTTTTATACTTCGGATATTCTTTTTCTTACTTGTTTTTTCTAAGTAGAAGTTAGTCGTATGACTTACTGAAGTTTTAACAGCTTCAGCTTGTATGGTATGGAGACTGTATCATGCGTCCATGATTTTCGAGCCTCGGTCATAAATTATGTTTTAAGTGTTTCAGAATTTTTTATCCTTAACAGCTTATAACATTCGAAGTAGAACGTTCATTTTTCGCGAATTAGTTTTTTAAGAAATAAAGATGCTACGTAGTCTATATGGGGTGTCTTTTAGGTTCGGTATTTCTGGTTCCTCGAGCCTGTTTGACCAAGAAGTCCGGACGAAAGGGCCTTCGATACCCCCGTGCCCTAATTCTTATCCCCTTCATAGACCGAGGTACTTTTACCCCGGATATCGAAGCTTGTATGTTCGTTTTGAACATTCATATAAGTAAATATTTAACATGGAATGAGTTTGTAAAGATCATTTTTTGTGAAATGAGGTATGTCGCGTCTCATTTTTAACATATATATATATATATATATATATATATATATGCGGAGGGTTTTTCATTCCGCGGTACATATTGGAAATTGAAAATTGTGGGGCATTCACATCCCACTTTTACATAGAAAAGAAAAAAGAACAAAACACTTTATTATTCTGGTCCTTTCTTTAAATGTAGCATTTCTTGAGATACACTCCATTCCATGTCCGGGGGATTTCTTCCCCACCGAGAGTGGCGAGCTTGTAGGCTCCTTTTTCCCCTACCGAAGTAATGATGTATGGTCCTTCCCACTTAGGACTCATCTTGCCCGGCTTTTCCGAACCACTTGCCTCATTACTCCGCATTACGTATTCTCCCACTCTGAATTTTTGTTCTCGGACCCTTGAATTGTAGTATCTTTCCAAGGTCCGTTTGTATTTTGCCTCCTGGATGGCTGCGGTTTCTCGTCGTTCTTCCAGAAGATCGAGGTTGCACCGAAGCTCTTTCTCATTTTCCCGTGGGTTAGCCACCCTATGGGTCGGCATGCCTATTTCGACCGGAATCATTGCTTCGGTCCCATATGTCAGACTAAAGGGCGTTTCACCAGTGCTTTTTTGTTCATTGTTCGGTATGCCCAGAGGACGTTCGGCAATTCGTCTACCCAGTCGCTTCTTTTCTTTCCCAGACGTTTCTTGATGCCTTCTACCAAACTGCGGTTTACCCGTTCAACTTGCCCGTTTGCTTGAGGATGGGCAACGGAAGAAAAGGCTTGTTCTATGCCGAGACTGGTGCACCATTTTTTGAATGGGTTGTGGGCGAATTGTTTGCCATTATCACTGATGATAACCATGGGTAGGCCGAACCTGCATACAATGTTTTCCCAGACAAACTTTTTTACTTCAGCCCCTGATATCTTTGAAAGGGGCTTGGCCTCCACCCACTTGGTGAAATAATCTACCGCGACTAGTAGGAATTTTGCTTGTCCGGAGGACACTGGGAAGGGACCTACTATGTCGATGCCCCACTTTTGGAAGGGCCAAGCTGTGGTTACTGGGACCAGCTTGTTTTTTGCTCGGAGACTGATTGGTGCATGCCGCTGACAGTTATCACACTTCTGCAACTCGTTTACTGCATCTTGATGCATGCCTGGCTAGAAATATCCTACATTCATGGCCTTTGTGACCACCATTCGTGGCCCGGCATGGATACCGCAGATCCCCCAATGAATTTCTTCTATGACGTACTTTGCTTGTTCTGCTTCTAAGCATCGGAGTAGGTGACCTAAGAAGGTTTTTCGGTATAAGATGCCATCAATCACTTGGTATTGCAAGGATTTAACTTTAAGCTTGCGAGCTTGTGCCTTATCTGATGGTAATGCGTCGTTCATGATGTAGTTCATGATGGGAGACATCCACGACTCTGCGTCTGTACTTACTTCACAGACTTCTACCTCGGCTGTAGACGGGGCATTCAGTATCTCGAGCTTTACTTCTTGTGACATATGGTCCGGCGTGTTTGCCGCGAGCTTGCTCAAAGCATCGGCCTGTTTGTTTTTTGATCCTGGCACATGCTTCACCTCGCATTTTTCAAATTCTGTGATTAAACTTTTTGCCTGTATCAAATGAAAATAAAGTTAGAAGCTATGCCTTTTTCGTGGGAGATGAAGTATTTATCGAGAGGTAAGGTTCGTACCTTTTGTAGGTATTGAACCATATTTGCCTCTTTTGCTTCGTACTCCCCACTGATCTGGCGTGCGACCAACATTGAATCTACATGTGCTACAACCTGTTTGAAAACATGGTATTTTTAGCATTAGATTATTGCATTCTTTTCGAATGTTTTTAAGAAAGGATTATCCTCGTTTTGTCGAGGTGTATACCTTTCGAGCTCCGATCTTTTTTGCCAGTCGAAGTCCAGCCAAGAAAGCTTCGTACTCGGCTTCGTTATTGGAGCTTCTGAAGTTTAAACGGATCGAGTATACGAGTTCTTGTCCATTAGGATCCTTCAAGACTACTCCGGCTCCAGATCCTTCGGAGCTGGATGCTCCATCGGTGAAAATGCTCCATTCACTTGACTCTGACGGGATAATCGCTTCGTCTGGACTCATTGTTAGTTCGGTGAGGAAGTCTGCGACGACTTGTCCCTTAACCGGGCCTCTTCTCTTGTAGGTTATGTCGAATGCACCGAGCTCTATTGCCCATTTGGCGAGTCTTCCGGAGACTTCTGGTTTTCTAAGTATGCCCAGTATCGGCTGGTCAGTTTGTACCTCAATTTCAAAAGCTTGGAAATATCGGCGTAATCTTCGTGAAGCATGTACAAGAGAGAGGGCGAGTTTTTCCATCGCAGGGTATCGCGTCTCGTAGTCTCGGAGGGCGCGGCTTACGTAAAAGATGGGCACTTGTGCTTTACCCCTGGTAACCATTAGTACAGAACTAATAGATGCCTCCGAGGCTGACAAGTATATGGTGAGAGTTTCCCCTGGTTCGGGTGCGGTTAATGTTGGTAATTCTGCCAAACATTTTTTGAGATCATTGAAAGCCGCGTCTGCTTCATCCGTCCATCGGAATTCTTTTGTGCTCAAATACTTTTTTAGAACTGCCATAAAGGGCAACGTTCTCTCTGCAGCTTTGGACAAGAACCTGTGTAGAGCGACCAACCGCCCGTTGAGTGTTTGCACCTCTTTTAAGTTGGACGGGGGCTTCATGTTTGTAACAGCTTCCACCTTTTCAGGATTGGGTCGAATGCCTTCCTTGGACATTAGAAAGCCCAGGAATTTTCCTTCTTCTAACCCGAACGAACATTTCTTCGGATTGAGCTTCATGTTTATCTCCCGGAGCTTGTCAAATGTTTCTTTGATGTCTTTCAGCAAAACTTCTTCATCAGAGCTTTTGATTACTAGGTCGTCCACATACACTTCCAAGTTCCGACCTATTTGCCCTTTGAAAGCTTGGTCCATGACTCATTGATACGTGGCTCCGGCATTCTTTAATCCAAATGGCATTTTCTTGTAACAGTACAACCCTTGATCGGTGACGAAGGTTGTTTTGTCTTCGTCAGCTTCGGCCATTTGGATCTGGTGGTATCCTTTGTAAGCATCTAGAAAACATTTTAATTTGAAGTTCGCCACGGCATCGACTTTTAAGTCTATCTCTGGTAAGGGGTAACAATATTTAGGACATGCATCATTTAGGTCTTTAAAATCGATGCACATCCTCCATGACCCATCGTGCTTCCGAACCATCACCGGATTGGAGACCCAGGTGTGGTATTTTACTTCTCTGATAATGTCTGCGTCTAGCAGGATACTTACATCATGTGCTATTGCTTTGATGCGATCCGGGGCCATACTTCGCTTTTTCTGAGCCACTGGCTTTTTTTCCGGACGAATGTTAAGCCTATGTTCGGCTAAGATTCTTGGTACTCCGGTCATATCTGATTGTTGCCAAGCAAATACGTCGAGGGACGTTGATAATAGTCTCCATAAGGACTTCTTAATGGCATCCGGTAGTTGGGTACCGATGGTTATTTTCTGCTCTGGAAATGCCGGATTAATGGACCAATCTTCTGTCGTGTTAGTTTTGAAATCTTTGTTTTCCAGGAGAGATGAGCCTGAAGCCTGTCATACTTCAGCTACGTATATTTCTGATTCGGTGTTCATTGTTGCCACTCCTGTTTCGGTGGGAAATTTGATAGCTCCGTGAATTGTGGAAGTTACCATGCTGAAGGCCTTCATGCCTGGTCTTCCTAGTATGATATTATGAACTGAGGGTGCCCCAACCACTAAGAAGGTAAGGACAGCTGTTTTTTGATGCTCTTCAGTCCCAAGGGTGATTGGGAGAGTTAACTGTCCCAGGGGGTGTATGACTTCTCCAGAGAAACTGATCAATGGCATTTGGACTGCGACTAACTTGTCCTTAGTGGCCGGAGCTAGCTGTTGATAACATTGGTAGTACATGATTTCGGATGCACTACCATTGTCTATGTAAATCCGTCGGACCTTGTGTCCTGCCACGACCCCGGAGACGACGATTGGAGCTTCTTTTACATCTCTCGGGTCAATCGGTGGGAAGAATAACAATTTTTCCATCCATGGTGCTATGTGTTCATTACTTCGCTTGGTTCCATGTTCATGAATGGATCGCACCATGTGGATTCCTGCTTGATTGTTCAGATTGGAGATCTGTGGCGTGGCTGGTTTTCCTTCTTTTAATTCTCGAATCAGGTGGGACAATTTCCCGACTTTGCATGCTTTGTCTATTTCTTGCTTTAGTGACCAACAATCATCCGTGTTGTGGCCTTTTGCTTGGTGATATTCACAGTATTTTTTGGTATTTCGGTCGGAGGTGGGTTTCTGTTTTGGTGGGGTTGGAAAACGTATTTGTTCAGTGCTTAAGATTTCGCTTGGAGTTTTATTAAGGTCTCGGTAACTGGTACTTCGTGAAGAGTGTCCGGAGCTGGACCTCTCATTTCTGTCGCTTCTCCCGTACGGTTGTGATCTGTGCTTCGACCATGAGCTGTTTCTTTCTACTGGAGCCGAAGCTCCTTTTTTCCAGGAATTGCCTCTGGAGCTTCCTTTGTGGTCGCTTTCTGCTGATTGGCCACAAGCACTTTTTCCTCTTGCAAAAGCACGCGCTCGTTCCATTAGTGTCTCCATGGTTTTTGGTAAGTCTTCATGCAGTTTTTCAACTAGTTGATTGTTTCGAACCCCATGACAGAAACCAGATATTCGCAGCTGATCAACGGCTCCGGGTATTTGCATGCTGTCTTTGTTAAACCTGTCGATGAACCTTTCAAGTGATTCTCCGTCTTTTCTACGGATGTTGTGTATTTCGGTGATATCTTTTGAACATCGCCGTTGTTGAGAGAAGTTTTGAAGAAAAGCACGGCGAAGTTCGGTCCAATTTGCTATTTCCCCTGCTGGTAGACCGTCGAACCATACTCTAGCTGCACCCGTAAGGGTCTGGGCGAACATGTGGCACCAGGCGGGCATGGGCCACATTTCAATTTCTGCGCCCCCCCCCCCCCCCACGAAGTCATGAAGGTGATCATCCGGATCCGAAGTGCCCTCATATCTTTTTATTGTTGTTGGCATTTTGAGTTTTGCTGGTAAAGGAGCACTAGCAATTCGAGTTGCAAACTTGGAGTATTGAGTCATGTATGCTGGTCTATATGGAGCTGTAAGTTCTTCATCAACCGTACCGGAGCTGGTTTGTTGTTTGGCTGACTGCACTGACGCGGTAGCCATTGGCCCCGTAGATGTGAGTCCAGTTGGCAACGGTCCGGTATATCCGTAGGGCATCAAGAAGCCGTACGGTGTTTGCAATGGGACGGACGTAACCACAGTGGAGTATGTTTGGAGACTAGCAGGAGTGGACATCACCGCGGATGTTGTTCCTTCGGAAGGGAATAGATTAACCTGCACGCTGCGAAGTTTTTCATCTTTGTCCTGTTGTTCTTTTAATTTTAACAAGAAATCACGATTCCGTTGTAAAAAAGTTTCATCAAACTCTGTTGATACAGTTTGCATCCCACTGGGTGCAGTGACTGTTTCAGTGGCGGAAGCTGTTGTAAGATCTGACAACGCCCTGGAATAACCAGCGTTGTATTGTTCAGAAGCAGTGATGTCATCATTTTCTTTGTTGGTGATGTCAACGATGTTTGAATTTTCCATAGCCATTCCAGATCTGAGTGGAGAGAGTAGATCTGCAATAGGATGGCGCCAATTGAAGATCCAAAAGCCGGACGTACCTCTGGTGAGAGGTAGAAGACGACTAGCTTGATCAGACCTTTGAGCGATTAACCTGCAAAACTGGACAAACCGTTAGGCTCGTCACAAGGGGGGCAGGGAGGGCCTCTCTGTGACCACCCTCCGGCGTGAGGATAAGTATTTGTTTGGAGAAGAAAAGGGAGTATAGAGATAGATAGAGAGAGAGAGAGGTTCGGAGTATGTCAGAACGTGTCTTACTTGTACTTATGAGGGGGTATTTATACTAGTCAGAATTTGTCGTACTATCCTTCGTCCAGGTGTACTAACCTTCGGACCTAGTGACCTCCGGTCGTTAGTGGTGAGCACGTGTCTTTGGCGAACCGCATCACATGATCATGATGCCGCGTCCTGGGAGGTTGAGGTTCGGACGGGAGGTTTTATACCTCTTCATAATCTTTGTCGTAGTTGAGAAGAGCTATTCTTCAGATGTCGACGTACGGCTACAAAAATCTATACATATAATAAACCAAAGCCATTTTAATGACATGGCATTCAAAGAAGCATTCTCTTTCTTGAGTGTGCCATGTGTAATCCCATGTGGCATTGAGATATTTTAGGAAAAAAATAATTTAAAAACAAAAATTGGATTTTTCACCCTAATGTTTCCTCCCATAATTTTTAAACGTTAATATCTTTAATATACGAGATTTTTTAAAGAAAAAAATTACACCAAATTAACGAGCGTTTTATTATCTTTCCAACGAGTACCATAGTGCTATATAAAAAACGGAGAAATTTTTTTGTGGGGTTTTGTTCATACATGAAAAAAAACACAAAGTGTTCAGGTAAATCATTAATCATGTATAGGCAAGTCACTAATTATGTTCAAATCAGTAAATATGAATTTTTTTTCAACCAGAGCCGAATAGGTTAATAGAGTTATACGTTGTTTTAAGTTAGGTATCAATATTAGTATGTTAAAGTTGTACATTTGTTTAGTCTTTAGGATAGGTGTTAATATTAGAGTTACATTAAAGTTTTACATTCTTGGAGTTGTACATTGTTAAATTGTTTTAGGTTAGATATTAATATTAAAGTTATACATCAGTCTATTTCATATGTAAAATTGATGTATCATATTAAATTTTTCAACCCGGGACGCTCCCGGGGTATAATCTAGTAAAGAAATCAAAGATTAAAACCCACCCCAAAAAATCAAAATCTTTAACCTAGCTAATCCTTACAAAGCCTTATAAAACAAAAGCAACGTACAAATTTCAAACAACCCCAACAAATTGAGAATGGGTTTGACCGAGACGCCACTTTTTAAACCTATGTGAGGTTATAAGCCAACGGAAATCTAACTGAAGTGAAGCTAACCTAACCGGGGGTTGCAAATCAGTTCACCACCCTTTGTTATCGCCTAACCAAGCTACATATAATAAATATATCACACTTGGTCAATTTTGAAGTCAGATCATATATCACAGCCTTAAGCATGCATGTCAAGCAACAACTCATTTAGTAACCAAGTAGCAAGCCTTTGCAAAGCATTTTGTCGAACACCACAGTTTCAAATCTAACAAATTTCATAATATAGGCCATCATTGCCCTTGAAGCTCAGCGACGCATTACTGTTCACTGCTACAGGTTTTTAAAGCACGAATGATGCTTGTGTAAAAAGAGAAGATACGATCGTTGTTGGAGATAACATGAGGTATCGATAGACGGAAAAAACCACCACCACAGAATATGGTGGTTGTGGCTCCGTTGGTGGTTGTGGAAAGCGATGGGCTTGAGAGACAAATCGAGCAACTGAAGCTTCGTGAAGATTCAAGACCTTTGTTTGACTCTCTTGCGTCTAGATATTTGTGATGACCAGGTAAAAGCAACCTGCAAACCGGAACTGTTGCTAAGAGCAACGATAAATGTTATGAACACAAAGCAGGGGCGGATTTAGGCCCTTTTGCCGGGTTCCCGGCAACCCATTCAGTTTGTAATTTATAGTGTTAATGTATATAGAAAGCTGGAGAGGAACCCATAAGAAAATAATTTAGGAACCCACACTTAAATGTTAAGAGTGTCCAAGTGGTTGAACTCCTCCATCATAAACCATAAATAAAAGGTTCCGGATTCGAGTCTTGTGTCACGCTTTTGTTTTTTAAAGATACCAGGAACAAAAGGAAGTGAGATATGAAAAGGTTGAAGCTGAAAATATGGGCTGTTTTGGTTCAAATGTAAGTAATGAAACTAAAATAAATATTAAACTAATACGGTTTAGTTTTTTTTTTCTTTAATTCATTGCCACCACTTTCACCTTCTTTTTGTTGTTATTATTATTATTATTACTAAGTATTCTTATTGATTACAAATAAAACAAATTACAGATCATGAACTCGGATGATACCATGGTTGTAGAATATTATTCATTGTTAACTTTTAAACTATTATGTATCTTTTTTATTATAACTGGTAGGAACCCGTGTGTTAGGGCGGGGCTGCACTGTATTTTGCGGTTGTGTTTGGTCAATAACGTGACGGGTGTTGTACATTATACAGACATATTTACAACATATAATATACTAGTTTATACCCCGGGAGTGTCTCGGGTTGAGAAATCTAAGTAAAGTGAATAAAATTAGAAGTATCTAAACTATAAAAATGGCATCTGCCAATATATGATTAATGAATATTATTATCATTATTATTATTTTAATAGATTATGTTAAATCATATTTAAACCATATTTATTCCTTTTTTTTAATTGGTCTAGAGTTGTCACATGATCACATCCTATGTGGCATCTCTCAAAAGAGAGATTGCATAATATTATGACATGTCAATAAAAATGCTTTGGTTTATTATTATATTATATATATAGATATAGATATAGATGATCGGAGGATGCACAATTTTAGTAGGGTATAGGTATAAACATTGGAGTAGAGTAAGAAGCTAAGTTTGTAATCAGTATCATGCGATGTAAAAGTAACCCAAAATGTGAAATAATAGATGACACCATAGAGTTTTCTAAAAAAAAAAAAATCAAAAGTGAAAAATAATTATTAAAAGAAATACCTCTAAACACAACATATAAGGGAAGACATGTGGTGTTTAAAGCATGCGTGAAGATATAAAGTGATGCAAGATAACATTTAAAAGTTAAAGTACAAGAAAAGATTTCAATATCCGGTAGTTTTTTTTATTCGTAAAGACAATGATATTTATATTACGTGCTTTAAATTTCTAATGCCGATATTTTTTCATTATTGTATCGTATTTATATTATGTGATGAACCTTACCTGACCCGAACGACAAACCGACCCGAACCGACAAACCGACCCGAAGTTGGAACACCTAAAAAAGGAACCCAGTGAAAAAAATTCCTGGATCGGCCACTGACACAAAGAAGAGGGGAGGAGTGTGATATGTGTTTTGTAGACAGCAAAATGTGAGGTGAGGTGAGGAAATAATAAACTGTAGGGGGAAAGAAAATGTTGAACAACTCACAAAGTGTAGTGTAGGTGAGGAAATAATAAACCTTCAGGAAATGTTATTATGTATAATTAGAACTTGTAGTATTAGCGGCTGTTTGGTAGCCTCTGAATGGTCATTAAGAGGCTACATCTGAATGATTCATAGTCTTTAATGGTTAAGATGTAATCTTAAGTATGAACAGTTATGAAGGTAACATCTTAATGGTTGTCTCTTAACCATTCAGACTCAAGGTTACCTCTTAACCATTCAGAGGTTACGGCCCATTAAGAGGTAGCTTCTGAATGGTCATTAAGAGGCTACCAAACAGTCCCTTAGTATGTAACAAACTGTAGCTAAGGATGTCGTCCTTAAAATTGAAATAACTGTAACATCTCTTGTTTTCAATTCGACCTTTTTTTTTAAACGGTAAGTGGTGTAACCGGTGGAGCTCCGACTAACACCCTCGACCTAAGTGACACTCACGAAAAAAAGAAAAAAAAAGACAAACAAACATTTTTTTTCTTGGTAAATGTGAAATGGGGAAACTCGAAGGTGATATTTTTTGGACCTGCCGATTTGAAGATCTAGGTTCTGAAGTGTTTTTCTTGAAGCTATTAAGTCCATATCCTTCCAACAAGTGTGATCTAGAGTATCCGATTTTTGGTGCGTCATAGACTTTGGTTGAGAGATAGTATCTTTGTATTAGTTTTTTGGCTAGGGATATGTTAGTGTATTCTTGTTTTTTTTTTCTTATTACTCCCGGTTTTTCTAACCTCTGGTTAGGAAAAATCTGTACTCGCGTATGTTTTGGTTGTTTTCATGTGGAATAAAAGTATCGTCTTCTCCTTTAAAAAAATAAAAATACAATCCATATTTTAATATTAATTATTAATAAAACTTTAATATAATAATGATATAAAGTTAACCACATGTTAAAGTGACTTTTTATTTTTTTTATAAATATAAATATAATATTAAAAAGGGTAGGCACCACCTTATAAAAACAAGGACACAAATGCAGAAAACTCTCAAGAAAGCCCCATCATCAATTCCAGCATTTATTGAATTTGGTTCTCAAGAAAAAAGGCAAGAAATTTCCTAAGGCTACTAGGTGAGCAGACACCAAAAATGTCATGTCTCAGTGCCATGTAGGCTGCCACATCACTAAAGTGGTGTCTCACCATTCTTGAGACATGGGTGGGGTGTGCAGACATAAAAAACCCATGTCTCAAGCATTTAATATTTTTTTTTATTTTCTAATATTAATTGTAATTAGTTTTATAAAAGTAAATAAATAAAATAATGTTCAAATAAATACTAAATTATATAAATAAAAATTACAAAAGCATGATAAAATTAAAAAAAAAATGAACACACTTAAAAAAAAAACATACGATTTCCTAAAATTTCATAAAACTACTTCCATTTTTTAATAAACTAGTCTTGCAATTTCTTCATCGCGGCGCGTCGTTCTTCGGGATACTTTGAGATATCCGCCTCCATAACTCTCCACTCTTCCAGCGCCTTCGATTCATCAATCAACCGGATCTTTTCTTTCTTGAGCTTTATTTTTTCCTCGTTAGCTTTGTTGAAAGCTTCCATAGCTTCGGTTAATTTTTCAAGCTTTGAAGCGCTCCCACTTGTGGTATTCAACGCCGCCGCTTTCTTTCCTGCCGCCGCTTCCTTTCGAGCTTTATCCCGACCTGTGGGGCGTTCCTCCTCAACATAAATTGGTTCTTCTTCATCAGGGTCGTCGTTCATATCAATGTCGATTGGAACGGACGGGCCTGCTTTTTTAGCTTTGGTCTTTCGTTTGGCCCGTTCAACCTCGTTTGGGACCCCCGCCCATTTTTGTTCATCTTTCAAAACCTGCCAAGCCCGTATCATCGAGAATGTTCTGCGTGACGCACTTTTATACTCCGACATCGCTTTTTCGAAAATCATTTGCTCGTTCCATCCACTAGGCGTGTTCGCCTTAATACGGTTGTAAATTCCATTGAATTTACCACAATCCGCATTCAACTTTCTCCATTTCGAGCTTAGAGCATCGTTTAGTCGATACGGCTTAGCTTGCATATACTTATGAAAGAATTCGTTCGCCGTCTCCCATAACTTCTCTATGTTTTGGGCGGTACCTTTGAATTTAAAAAAAATGGTAAATATATATAATCCGAATTTATAAAAAAAAATACACATATATATATTTTCGAAAAAAAATACATAAATATAAATTTTGCGCAAGTTTAAAAAATATACCGACTGTGGGGCGTTTTGAAGCCGCGAGCCACGCCTTAGCTAAGGCTTCCTCTTCAACATCGGACCATGGTTGCGCGACTCCTTGTAGTGGTTTACCACGTCCCGGTCCTGGCTCTCTTTGTTTTCCTTTGCGTTTCCCTTTGCTTTTTGGGTGGGTGGCATCTCTTGGGTTTCAGCAACTATCTCCTCATCGGTTTCGTTCTCATCCTCTTCGGGTTGTGATGTTCCGATAGGTGTAGTGGGTTGTGATGTTCCTCTAGGTGTAGCGGGTTGCGATTGTGGAGAAAATTGTTGTGAAAATTGTTGAGAAAAACCGTGTGAAACTTGTTGCGTAAAACCCCCTTGCCTTGCTAGTTGCATATAGTTTTGCATTTGCATGAAGCTCACCGGGTCTAATTGGGCAAAAGCTGCGGGGTTTTGAAGCATTTGGGCTACATGTGGATTTATTGGAACGGTTTGCGATATGGGTGGATCAATGACCGGTGTGTAACCGGGTGTGGTGAAAGGTGTATTCGGGTTAGGTTGATTCGGGTTTCGGTTGAATTGTTGGTAGGGATCCATGAAGTTTTTTTATAAAAATATTGGGAGTTTATAAAATAAAGGGATTGAATAAGTTGGAGTGGATAAAAATGTTGCTTTTGGATAATATTTAAAGTGGAGAAACAGCTTTAAAAAAATAGCCGTTCAAAAAATGCCGTTATTCAACGGTAAAAAAAAAAATCAAGAAATTATCCTATTGGCTCGTCCCATTCGTCCTTTGGAGAACGGGGGAGACGGGGGACATCGAGACGGGGCATGCTGGGGCGGTGTAGCCTTTGGGACGAGGGTGTTTTAAAGGAACGGGGCATGCCCCATGTCTGTTTACCGATTAGTCTAACTGTTCTTCATATATTAATCCATCACTTGTTCTTTGAGTTTAAAGCAGATAACTTTCTTGAATTTAGAGTTATTGGTTTGGCTTTAAGCTCTTAATTCCCATGAAATATTGTTTGATTTTTAGTAATTGAATTGGGTTTTGCTTTAGTTATATTGGGTTTGAATCAAAATTGATGATTGACTCGTTAAGAATAATACTTTATTATTTGTTCATATTTTAGGATTATTTTTATTTAATTTTGTGAGAATTAGATGCAAAAAGGTTATAAATTGTCACAAATTGTTGCTTCTTGTTGATCTTTAATTGTTCATCATCTAGGGTTTTTTTTTTTGTGAAAATTTACTGCAAAATGTTATGAATCATGGAATTGACGTAAATTCTGCTTATTCTTGATCTTTAATCCTTCATCATATAAGATTTTTGTTAAATTTTGTATTAAAATGCTGCAAAAAGGTTAAACTTTGTATAAATTTTGTGAGTTTTTGGTGCAAAAAGGTGGGATTTTTCTCAATTTTTGCACTTTCTTGATCTTTAAATCTTCAATCTTTGTGCAGGTTTTCATGGAGTCTCCTCAATCTATTGTGTCACCATTCAAGGCCTCATCTTTGTTTCAAGAACCCAAACCACAAAATCTTGATCTTTTCGCAACAAACCCGAATAATTTCATAGCAAAGAAACTTGAACCTGTACCTGTACCCGTACCCGAATCGTTTCTTGGTGTTCTTGATGTTCACATTCATCAAGCTAGAGACATTCAAAACATCTGCATATACCATAAACAAGATGTTTATGCCAAAATTTGCATCACTACCAACCCTCAGAAATCGGTCACCACTCGAACGATTAACGGGGGTCTTTAACGAAACCCTTCAAGTTCATGTCCCAACAATTGATTCCTTGCTTAAATGCGAGATATATATGTTGAGCAGGGTGAGAAATTATCTTGAAGATCAGTTGTTAGGCTTTACTTTAATCCCTTTATCTGAAATCCTCATGAAAAATGGAAAGTTAGATAAGGAGTTCACTTTATCCTCAACTGATTTGTTCCCCTCGCCTTCTGGTTTCGTTCACTTGTCGTTTTCGTACACTGGCGCCTCCCCTGACGTAATGACTATCCAACCGCCACCACTGACCGCCAAGGGAACCGCAGAGGATGATTCAGAATTATCCGAATTCGACAAAATTGAGTTCCCGGATCCTAAAGTTGTGAAAGAAAACCATATGATGGTGACAGAGTATTTTGGGTTAAGTTCAGAAAGTTTAGTGTCATCTGACACAGATGATCACATTGACCAGAATGATCAAGTTGATCAAAATGAACTACCCTTTATGGAACCGGTTGAGACCCGAAAGCCTGAATCCCCACCTACGAGTGTCTCGACGAATGAATCTCAATGGGCGAATCAAGAATGTGATTCGCCTGCAGAAGAAAAACCTGCGAAAATTGGTGATTCCCAGGTTGATTTGGCTGACCGGAATTCGCTAAAACCGTTGACTTTGACCGCGGATTTTGACCAGAAAGTTGTGCAGCAAGACTTTGTGGATTTGTACATGAAGAGTATGCAACAGTTTACTGAATCTTTGGCCAACATGAAGCTCCCATTAGATGTTGAAAAAGAGGGTATGGATTCTGGAAATTCCGGGTCGGGTCAGAAGATCCAGACACCAAACGGGTCGCAGACTCGGGTGTTTTATGGGAGTAGGGCTTTCTTTTGAAGTGTTTTGTTTGGGTTCACATGTGAAAATTAGGGTTTAGAATACAAAAGACGGGTTATATTTATGTTTTTTTAACAGTTTGGAAAGACCGCGTATGTTTAAAACATTATTATTTAATGCACAATGTACAACTTCGTTTATACCTTATAAACGTGTTTTAAACATTCGTATAGTTTTCAGCTATCGCAAAAAATATGAGTTAAATTGTCGCGTTTTAATGTATGCGAATATGGATCGATGTGCTTAAAACACGTTATAAATAATGTTCTACGACATTTAGTGACGCAATCACCGACTATACATGAGTTTTAATAATCCTGATTTAGGCTATTCGGTGTGGTTCACTAGTCAGGGGCGGACATGGGCTTAAGCAGGGGTCGCGGACGTTGCGGCTCAACTTCGTGCGTGTAGTGAAAAATTAGTGAAAAATTTGGTTTTTTTACGAAATTTGGAAAACGTTGCTACTAAAATGAAAAAAAAAATAAAAAACGTTACTACTGATTTTGTGGCCTAGATCCGCCACTGTCACTAGTGAACCATTATCACCATTCTCCACGACTCCACCTCATTTGGTTTATCAAACATTCTTAATCTTATGCATATTACATATACTCCTAAATCGATACATGTTCTTTCTTATATTTATCTGAAGTTTAAGTAGCAAGTCAAATACAATTCGATTTAGTTAGAAAAAAAAAATAATTTCTAAAAGCTTAGTATAATTGTTGCTTTAAGGTCGGGACATAACACGATCATTATTACAATAATGGTTGTTTAGTTTTCTTTGGTGTGAATTCATATGACCAATTGCTTCTATTCTCAATAATAATATAACAAAAGCAATATTGACAAAACTATAAGGTGAAGTGAATCAATCATATGTTTTATTACGGGCCTATATGTTTTATTACGGGCCTACATAGACACCATGATTTGTCACACGATATGTAGAGGTGCACAAAGTAAACCGGTTATTAACTGAAACCATAATTGGTTAATAGTAACTGATTGAGGAATAACAGATAGGTGATTATTTTTAACCGTATGTTAGTAACCGGTTAGGGGTTTTTAGCAGCAATTGGTTATTATTAAATGCTTTTTAACCGATTTACTAGAAAAAGAAGAAAAAATAAGGGAAAAAACTAGTTAATTAACATAAGTAACTGGCTATTAACCGAACCGGTTAACGTGAATAACCGAATAGGGTAAAAGGATGACCGTTAAAGCAAAAATGATAATATAACTGATGGTTAGGTTAACTGAACCAGGGATGAACACGGTACCGGTCCGGTACCGAAAATACCGATACCGAAAAACCAAAAATGTGGGACCGATAGTGGTACCAAAATTAATTCGGTACCCGGTACCATTTGCTCATCCCTAAACTGAACCGTTTAGGAAAAATAACCGTTTTGTGCACTAAACAGTATATAACAATGTCAGTGATAGTAATTTAACGTCTTCTTCCTTTTTATTTTTATTTTTATTTTTATATTTTTAATATTAGTATTTGTAAAATCTCTAATGTCTTAGAACCATGTTCTTAATCTATACTATATTAATAAGCATATAGGAAGGGCAGAAATGGTCATTTGCCACAGTACAAGCCTTGAAAGCATGTGTACAAGGGATCAATGCATAAAAACTCTTAAACATTTAAAAGGTGCAAGCTATAATGCATCATGTACAAGCCTATTATGCTTAAGAAAAAATAACACGGATACATTATTCAAATTAGGGTTTCATCCAACTCACCTCACATTTCAAAACCTATCTGCCCCTCCTCTCTATCTCTCTCTCTCTTGCAACTCAAGAACATCAAGTAGATTTCATCATAATTTCATCACCATGAATATTTTAGCTGAGAAACAGTTTATTTGCATCGCCTCCACCCTCTCCCTTACTAATAGAAGCTGATAACTTGGAATTTGTTTGATATTGTTGTTAGTTTTGTGTAGATCCTGTGTATAAGGAGTTATGGAAGGCATGTGCAGGCCCATTAGTGGATGTTCGTAGAGATGGATAGAGAGTATTCAACTTTCCACATGGTCATATGGAACAAGTAAGTATTTTTGTTCTTGAATTTAGATTCTATATATGTTTATTGCTTCTAACTGGTTTTATTTTGGGATTTTTAGTTTTATTATCTTATGTTATTTGTGGTTTTTTTTTCTTCAGCTGGAAGCATCCAACTGGAATGAATCAAAGAATTCCTCATTTTAATCTTAAATCCAATATTCTTTGTAGTGTTGTTCATAGAATGGTAGTTTGCTATTTTTGGGTCATGATTATGTTTAGTTGTTTAAAAAGTGGGATAAATTTATCAAGAAAGTTCATGCAAATATTGTGGCTTTTTTTTGTTTTCTTAATGTCTAAAAGTTGCTTTTATGAGATGAATTGGTATTCTACATGTTTCAAAGGGAGGTATGTTGCAATGCAAAAGTCATGAACAACAATAGGTATTGAAGAAATGCAAAATGCATCAGGAAATCGAGCCAACCAATCAGAATAAGAATCAGTCAACCACGATTAAGTGTATGGGTTGGAACTGAGATTAACTATTGAAGGTTTTAGTTACTGTTTTTCCATATCTAACACTGTTGGTTTGATAAATTAGTGTTCTGAACAAATCTTACAAAAAGAACTTTATATTTTTTATTACTTTTGTTTTGGGTCAGCCAGACTCAAATTTTGTTTTTAGTTATTGCACACATTTTTTTCATTTTTCTAAAACTGGTCATATGTAGAATACAACCAGGTCCAAGTCTGTTTCTAATCCTTTTTAAATTGACTATGGTTTCTGCTGCTGTACACGATCTTTGAAGGCTCTCAAACAGTCCCATTGTGGGTGTAAACCCTTGTGCTCTGCCCATATTCAATTGAAGAGGGACGGTTGTCACTAGGCTGATGATGTTATTGTTCTGTAAGTTGGTGGTGGAAGCACACAGGTGACTACATGTAGTTGTTAACACCACTCTTGCTATTATTCAATTAGATAGAGACTCATGTTAATTAATATAATTAGGTAATTGCTTACAACGAGGGAAGATACTGAATATTTGGGTAGATGGTTGCTAAATGCTTGGACCAATTTGCTAGAGTTTTAATGTTGTCAAATCATCCAAGTCCAGGGAACAACATGGTGCAGGTATGATGTGTATAATCTCAATACTCTTGATTAGATTTGGAGCAGTTTTTTAACATGTTTCCCGGATGTTCGTTTGAGTTTCATCATTCGAGATTGAACAATCTTCTAACAGTGTCGTCGGGTGGTCGCTGAGTGGTAACGTTTTTAGATTGTACTCTTTTAATAATGCTAAGTATATTAATGCTGCTGCATTTTAGGATGAATCAAAGTCAGATGAGGTGTTTGCTCAAATATTAAATACCAATACCATAAGGGAAAGGCGCACAACTACTTTTGCAGGTTCGACACAATTTTGCAACTTTATTACCATAAGAGAAAGACACACAGCTACTTTGTTCAAGTTAATGAACCAATTTAATGCCACAAGTTCTTTTGTTTTTGTTGTAGGATGTGTGTATATGATAGGCTGATGAAAACTTGTTTTGGTTCAAAAAAAATGTGTGTATATGGTGATTTAGGCTAAAACTGAAAAGCTTATGCTTTAGGGAAACCAAACAAAATAGTAAATCACCTGCATGAAGTGAACTTGATTTTCTCAAATGGGTTGAGGTCAAACATAAATCACGGGGTTCATATTTAGATGCGAGTGTCTAAATTAGTCATAAGAGTTCTATGGTTTGGCAAATCAATGAACCACTTCTTATCCATGTGGCTTATTTAAATTTATAACCTATAGGTTTAACTTTAGATCACATATTTATGTTGTATTATGTTTTAGCTGCAGCATAAAAAAAGGCGGATCTTTATTTCAGAAATCGGGTATGTTACTTTGAAGGCGAGTTGTGACTGATTTCATTCGCATTCGAAACCAGCTAAGAGTAGTTGTCTATTAGTCTCCAATGGGTGCTTAAAAGGTAAATTCATGCTAATCCAGCTCAAGTGATGTCAATTTAAGACTGGATTGAAACATGCAAATGATTTGGGTGTTTTATCGTCTTCTTCCACACCCCATAAGAATTTAATGGACAATAAAATAAATAAAGACTAATAAAAACCTGTAACTGTACACAAGCTTACGTTAATCAAAATGTTGGCCTTGAAAGTGTTGCAACATTTATGGATATGATAGTGTTGGCCTTGACTTAAAAAATGATTTTGATGAATAATATAATCTTTTAAAATTCCTGTGTTTGGCTATGTACAGTTATAATTAAATTATACACTATTTTTATGCTAACCCATTTGCATTTCTATTATTAAATTGTGGTACTTAAAACTGTATCAAAGAATATCATATACAGTTGAAGTTAAGATAACTGAACATTACACCATATAATTAAATACAAATACATAATGTGCTTAATTGCTTATGTTATTCTATTTTAATAATAATATGAGTATAAGCCATAAAATTATTTGTATACTATTCTTTTGTTCATTGTTTAGTTGAAGAAACAAAACTCAAATTTTTACATACAAAAAAAATCGGTTCTGACAAATTATAGGGTTCAAAAATTTTGTTATATGATATTTGATAAAAACCGTGTATTTGAGATGTTTTGTGTAGGTGTACTTTTTTTTACCAAGATGATTAAAATTACATTTGGCTTTTGTTTACCTAGAAGTCTCTTAAATATATTTGAGGAGTTTCTGCCTCAACTTTAGTTTTACCCAAAACCTTCAGACCCATTCTCAGCTTTAAATCTATATTTTGTACTTTTGTGTCTTTCACAAGAACCGAAATGCCCTGCTTACCCTCTGTAGACCACAAGAGCTCCTAAAATAGAGGTATATTATGATATTTGTTTGGTCAAACCTGTCATTTGTGGTTACATGAAATTGGATTGTTTTTGAGGATTTTTTTTATGCCGAATTTAAATCATATCCAAAGATTTGTCCCTATTTGTTCTCTTACTACAACTAAGCTTATTAGAAATTTTGCTTCTTGAGTCTTTTGACTTTCAAAGTCAAAACAACAATTGTTAGATTAGATACGGTATGAGTAGTTCTTGTTGAATTCAAACATGTGGAGTTTACCGAACACATTCTGGTTAATATCATATTTTTTCTAAATCTTGATCTTGATTGAGCAGGTTATAAGTTTATTGTTGATTCAATAACGGCGAACAACGACTGCTTTGATGTCAACTATTGTGTTGGAGAATCGCTATGTTTCAGGTACTAATAAAAGTTGGAGGGTGAGCAGACTGGGTGGTGTTCGAGGACATTTAGTATTACTTGATATAATGTTCATAGTCCTAATAAATACAGTAGAAATAGCAATACTGGTGTGGAACTAAAGTGATTCTTTAAAGGTTCAAAGAAATAAGTGGATGTTACGTAATAGTTTGTCATAATATAAATAATAATTATTATAAACCTGTAATACATGAGTAATAGTAAAAACCTACAATTAATTTTCATTCATAACCATTTTTGATCGTAGCTACCCAAACAGTAAAAAAATTAATTTTGGTGAGTAATCGTTAAAAAAATGGCTATATATACACGCATCACCGTGTGGTAATTCTCACTCTAAACCCATGTTAACACCCGCACGCACACACACTTCAAACTCAAATAATAATGCATTAGAACGAGGAAGAAGAGATTGCCTTGGTAGTACTAATATGCAAGAAACAACCCTGCCCTAAAAACACAACGCTGCCACCACTTGGGCTCAGGGAGGGATACCAGGTTCTGGGACCGTGTCTTGGCTGACTTCAACAACCAAGTCGGTGTCAATGATCACACCAGTGAAAGTCTCTGAAACAAGTGGACCTATCTCAACAAAAAAAAAGTGATCGGTGGGGCACCCTCTACGCAAATACCTTGAGGGAGCACCCATGCATTGAGGAGTAGTTTGCTATCGAGTTCACGCGTGTGGACTATGTGGCTTGATACCACAACAGTTTCGAGCATATCATAGTTTTACCATCGTTAAACAAATATTTGTTCTACAATGTGCATCATTAAAACAATGAATAAATGCTAATTATGTCTAATAAATTTTTAGCGGATATGTTATCAATGACTATTTTTCTAACGACTGTTATTCCCCGTGGCTGTAACTTCAATTCATCTCCTTACTTCTCAATTCATTCTTAATATCATATCAATTCAGAGCTACGGGGTGTTGTTATTCAATTCTGGTTGAACTTGCTGGACTTTTAGACAATCGGCAATCATCCTGTTACTGTTCAAAGCTTCCACTTTCAAACTCTCAAGTGGCAAACTACTTTCAAGTAGATGTCTGTCGTCCTCTAACATCAAACTCTTCGACTGACAAACCTTCCTACAGTGCCAAACTCTCCCGATGATGATCCAAATCCTTTGTTAAACTACATAGATAAACCATACTGATGTTATGGATAAGAAAAGCAATAGAAGTAAAATACAATATATCCTGATAATACGGATAAACTAATAGAAAACGAATACCACATTGTCAATTATCGTTTCCGCTGCAACGCGCGGGTTCTTTGCTAGTTATTCTAAAGTACATATGAAAAGGATAAGAAAAAAAACAATTTGTTTAGTGATAGAGTAATTTGGTTTCTTCACAACATATTGTACTATGACGTGGATTAACCGTACAAAAGTGGCGGTTTTAATGATGCTAGTTGAAGTGTCAGTTTAAAACCTAATCCATTTTGTCATTGCATGATGTTTTTATTTTTATCAAATGTGAACTTCATTAAAAAAAAAAAAAAAAAAAAAAGGCATACGGTCCTTAAATCAAGGACCGGCGCAACAAATAAGGGATTACAACATATACAACGGGCATGACGCTCAATCTTTCCACTTTAGATTATACTTAGACCTAGCTTTTAGCCATAGAAATGATAACGACTTAACTCTAGAGACGACTTCAATGACTTTAGGCTCTTTGTCTTTGAAGATCTTGTCATTTCTAGCTGTCCAAGAGGCCCAAATCGAAATCATAAGTATCCCTTGAATTATCTTTCTCGCTTCCCTATTACGGTTCTCTTTCCCAATGAGCAACAAGTCTTTCACTTCAAAAGCGAAAATTGGGGCAATTTTACATCAAGAACTAATCGCTGACCAAACGCCGAAAATCCAACCACAACCGGTGAACAGATGCATAGACGTCTCCTCCTCCGACTCACAAAGCACACAAGACACGTCGGGAATATTGATCCTTCTTCTGCGAAGCGCTACACGGGTGGGGATCCTATCCATTTCAAGCCTCCAAATGAAAATTTTAATCTTTAAGGGAACCCAATTAATCCAGCTCAAATGGAAGGTTTTGTTTTGAATTCTTTCCTGCATCAACCATCTCCTGAAATCTGCAACAGTAAAACATCCATCCTTGTTTAAATCCCAAGACCACCTATCTGCAGCCTCACTGAACTGAACTTCCTGCAGAACCGATTGTAACTGAGCGAATTCTTGCAATTCCGCAGCTGTAGATAAGTTTCTCTTCCACCTGCAGTTTAGTTCAGCCCTATCATTGAAGCATACCGCTGCAACTGTATCTTGCTTGTCCACAATTAAACAGAAAAGGTTAGGATAAGTCTCTTTGAGCGAAACCGTCCCATGCAAAATATCAAGCCAAAATCGGATATATCTACCATTCCCCACCACTCCTCTAAGGTGTAACATAACCACAGAGGGTTGAGAATCAAGTTTATTAATATGGGACACTTAGGCCTTCCAATCTCCTGTGAGAGCACTGTTGCATGGAAGGAATTTCCAAGCTTTCTTATTTTTATGGCAAACATCAATCACTTGTCTCCATAAACTATTAGGTTCAATCCTATATCTCAAAACCCATTTGACAAGAAGAGACGTATTCACCTCGCCTAATTTCGCCAAACCCAAACCTCCGTTTTTCTTAGGAGTTGTAACAACATCCCAAGCGACCCAATGAATCTTCTTCACATCATTGTCTCCCGCCCACAAAAAAACGCTTCATAATTGTTTCCAAGACTTCAATGACTTTCACTAGGGCCTTATAAAGCGAAAGATAATAAATCAGAAGGCTAGATAAAACCGATTTAATTAGAATAAGACGACCCCCGATAGAAAGGTACTTCGCCTTCCACAACTTGAGTCTCGATTTACACTTTTCAACAACCACATCCCAATTCCGGATTTTATTCATATTAGCGCCCACTTTTATACCGAGATAATCAAAGGGGAACATCCCGTGTTTGCACCCACATAACTCGGCTAAAAATTTGACCTCATCTTCCGAACCATTAAGACCAAAAATGTTCGACTTGTGGAGATTTATCTTTAATCCCGAGCAAAGGTGAAAGATACGAAGGAGACGAAGCATAATCTTGAAATTTTCTAAGGACCATTTCCCCACTATGAGCGCGTCATCCGCATAAAGAAGATGAGAAATTGTTGGACCATTAGAGCCGATTTTTATACCTTCAAAACTACCAATCTTCAAAGCCTTGTTAAGTAAACTTGTAAAAGCTTCCATAACTATAAGAAAGAGAAAATGTGATAATGGGTCTCCTTGTCTTAAGCCTTTCTCACATTGAAAGGCAAAAGTAGGAGATCCATTAACTAACACTGAAGACCGGGCCGATTTCAAAACCCCTTCTATCCACATACACCAACGCTCCGGAAAGCGCATTTGCTTCAATATGGAAATCAAGAAACGCCAGTCAACGTTATCATACCCTTTCTGGAAATCTATTTTAAACATGAAGGCCTTTTCACCTCTCCTCCTCAACCAAGATAAAGTTTCGTTGATAATAAGAGGCCCATCAAGAATAAAGCGCTCCGATAAGAATCCACTTTGAGTTTCAGAAATAATATCCTTCATCACCTTCTTGATGCGATTTTCTAGAACTTTAGAAATAACTTTGGACATAATACCAATCAAGGTAATGGGCCTGTAGTCTTTTGAATCTGTTGGGTTTTTAATCTTAGGAATAAGAGTGATAAACGCCAAGCTATATCCATGATTAAAAGTACCCGTTCTAAAGAAATCAACAAATAAACTGGAAAAATCTTCTTCAAAGAAAGCCTAAAATGCTTCAAGAAGTGGAAATTAAAACCATCCGGGCCAGGAGCTCGATCACTGCCACATTCAAAAACCGCATTCCTTATTTCTTCCTTAGAGAACTCAGCCACCAACTCCTCTTTAGCTTGATCTGAAAACTGTTTAAGATTATCACAAGCCAAAGAAGGTCTACCTGCACAATCCAAAGAAAACATGGATCGAAAATAATTAAATATATGTTTTTTAACAAGATTTTGCTTCGACACCCAATATCCATCAACCATTAACCCCGGGATGTTATTTTTAGCTTTTCTACCATTAACCACACAATGGAAGAAAGCTGAATTTTCGTCTCCGTCAGCGGCCCATCTAACACGAGATTTTTTGCTTCACGTCCAAAAGTCTATAATGTTCTATCAAACCGATGCCTTATTCTTCATAAACCCAAACCTCTTCTTCTTCCAAATCGCAATCCTCCATTTTCTTTTCCAAACTGGCCAATTCAGTTTGCATATTAAACAAAGCCGCCCCTTCTTTATTTTTAGTATCCGCCCACCAAACCCTTAAGGCAGCTTTAACCTGTTGGAACTTCGCCGCTATCCTAGAATCAGGAGGCCCATCAATCGAAAGACCATCCAAAACTTCAACAATAAGATTTTCACATCCTTCCCTTTCCAGCCACGAATTATACCAACGAAAGGGTTTAGGACCGAAGTTCGAATCAACTAACGACAGTAAAAGAGGGAAGTGATCGGAATTTTCTCAATTCAAAGATCTAAACACCGCTTGTAGCCATTTAATCAAAAAGTTTTTACACACCAAAACCCGATCTATCTTACTAAACTTGAAGCCTTTTTCACCACCAACCATGAAAGTGAACTTATTACCTCTCATTTTATATTCATTAAGCCCCATCGAATCTATAAAAATAATTAAAATCCAATGCACTAACGACATTAAACTTGGAATTTTTCCTCTCTTCCGAATAGCGGACCCACATTAAAATCACCTAGCAAAATCCACAAACCCGCATGATCTTGCATAACACCCATCAAATCCTCCCATAAACGTCTCTTTTGAACCACATTTTGAGGCCCATACACATTTACTATATTTACAGGAGTATTATCCGGAACAAGGTTGCCAATAGACAAAATAAAATTCTGCCTAGCAACCATGAAACTTCTAATAAAAACCTTTTCATCCCAAACATTTATAAGACCACCCGAGCGCCCATGAGCATCAACCCTATAAAACTCAAAACCCTTTCTACCCCAAATACGATCAATTAGAACCGAGTTTCGAATTGGCTAATTGTGTTTTCTTGAATCGCCAAAAAAGAAACATCATTCATATCTTTTAATCTTTTAACCCATCCAATCTTTCCATCGTCCCCAATCCCTTGGACATTAATAGTTAACATGATGTTTGACTATCTGAAATACAACTCAACATTTTACTACCACTTCGAAACTTAGAATGATATGATAACATGTCGTGTTTTTCTTTAATTCTTGAGCTATAACGCTATATTAAATTCAAATCTTTCAACTATTCTTTTCTTTCATTTTTATTACATAAAAGCTGTAGTTTTAATAAAATACATTTGTAAGGGCTTTTATGTAAATTTGATGACCATTGAGTTTGGGTCACATTTATCTAGAGGTGTGCATGGGTCGATTTGAGTCAGTTTTGACCTAAAACCATAACCATAACGGAGATGCCGGTTAATGGATAACCATAATCATAACCAATCGGTTATGGCGGTTTTGATTGTGAAGGTTATACGGGGGTGGTTATAAATCATTTAACCATGAAATTTGGTGTATCTAAAAATAGCTCAAAACTAATAGATTGTATCTTTGGAAACAATGATTGTATAATTATTTGTATTATTATGTTACCTAGTATAGGCCCATGTAATATTCTATATATGTTTGTGATCAATGCAAAGTTAATCAAGAGATTACACTTAATTGTCTATCATGGTATCAGCCATATAGCAAGATCCTAACCTAACCCTACCGCCGCCCCTTCCTCTTTCTTCTCCGGCAGCCGTCTGCCACCCTTCTCCCCTTCCGCCAGCAACCTCCTTCTGTCCCTCTCGTCCCACTCTTCTCAGCCATGAACGGTAAACTTCACCCGGCGGTTACGGTAACCAACATCAAATCCTTCATCCCTATATTGCTTGAATCTGAATCTTCTGACTATAACACATGGTCCGAATTATTTCGGATCCACTGCCGTGCCTTCCTAGTCTCCGATCACCTGCAACCACGCCCACCACCACCCGCCGCTGCTGCGGGCAGCCACTGACAAACAGCCTGCCCAAGCCTCTTCCTCCTCCCCTCTTGATTCTTGGGAGAGATTGGATGCCATAGTCCTACAATGGATATATGGCACCATCTCAAAGGATCTCGTAAAAACCATCTTTAAACCCGATATTATTGCCTACCAAGCATGGACTGCCGTTGAAACCCTATTCCGTGACAACAAAGCCACCCGAGCCCTCTACCTAAAACAAAAGTTTAACTGTACACCGGCTTGAAAACTTCACCAACATGGCCGCCTATTGTCAAGAGTTGAAGGTTTTTGGCCGACCAACTCTCGAATGTAGACGCACCCGTTGACGATGACACCTTAGTTCTACAAAATTTACCCGGTCTTACCGAAGCCTATGAAAGCATTAGCACCGTTATTCACAACACCAAACCTTTACCCTCATTTTACGAGTTCGTTCACAGCTTTGCATGAACGAAACCCGTAAACAAGAACAAGCCAAACATGCTTCTTCCTCTGCTGGTTCGGCTCTCCATGCCATCGGTCACACCACCCGTCCCACTCCACCCCAAACCGCCCAGCATCCCCTCCCTGACAACCCTCTGCCGCTGACTTGAACTCAGACCGTGGGCGGACCGTACCCGTGGACGTGGACGCGGAAAGGACGTCCCTCTGGTACCCGTAACCGAACCGGCTTCACCCAATACTACCCACCAAACTTCCCTTGGCCATATAACTAACAGTGGCCCAATACCTTTCCTTCTCCTTGGGCCGTTGGGCCTGTCCCCTTTACCCCTACCCAAGTATGCCTCAACCCACTAAAAATAATCCCAACACACACATCCAACAACAAGGGCATTCTTGGTCCAAGTCCAGGGGCGGCCCAACATTGCACAAGCTATGCATGCCATGAGTTTGAACCTACCAGACTGGAACTCCATCATGGACACCGGGGCATCCGAACACTATCATCAACTGTCAGGTACATCTCAATCTCCTCTTAATAAGGGCCCTACTAAATTATAATTGTCGGTGATGGTTATGCTATACCCGTTACTGGTCAAGGCAACATGACCCTTCCACCACCCTACCCCACCGTTTAAATTAAACAATGTTTTATATTCACCCAAACTCATTAAAAATTTAATTTCTGTTCGTACGGTTAACCACCGACAACTCACTTTCCATTGAGTTTGACCCCTTTGGCTTTCTTGTGAAGGACCTCAAGACCCGGATCCCCTATCCTTCGGTGCAACAGCAGCGTGATCTGTACCCGCTTCTCCCCCCACCTGCTTCACAAAGGACTTCCCCAACTGTTTTGCTGCTCTTTCTCAACGCCTTTGGCACCAACGCCTAGGCCACCCAGGATCTACTTTATTACAAACTTTGAAAAACAATGATTCTATTTCTTATGATTCAATAAATAAGACTGTTTGTCAATCTTGTGTTTTGGGTAAAAGTATCCGTTTACCTTTTACTGCATCTACTTCTTATGCTGTTGCAACCGTTTGATATCCTTCACAGTGATCTTTGGACATCGCCAGTGCTCAGCACTGGCGCCACAAATATTACATTTTGTTTTTAGATGATTATACTAATTTCTTGTGGACATACCCCATTGCTAATAAATCACAAGTGTTTACCATTTTCTCATCATTTGCTTCCCAAATCCAAACCCAATTTGAACGCCCAATCAAAACCTTTCAATGTGATAACGGAACCGAATACATTAACAATAATTTTAAACAATTTTGTGCTCAGCATGGTATGCTTTTTTGGTTCTCTTTTGCCCCACACCTCCTCCCAAAACGGTAAAGCGAAACGCAAAATCCGCTCTATCAACAATATGATCCGTACCCTTCTTTTTCCGGGTCCTCCTCCAACATTCTGGCATCATGCCCTTGACATGGCCACCTACCTTCTCAACATCACCCCGACCAAAACCCATAAAAACCACACCCCCACCGAATAATTATCCCGTGTTACT